>NW_024121732.1:2839482-2964482 GCF_016745375.1 Pimephales promelas
AAAAACGAGGTGAATCTTGTATAACTAAAAAAAAACATGTCATAACTTATTGATCATATAATTTTTTACATTGTGCTTGTATTTTGTACTCAATATAAAAGTGTTATAACTCTGGCAGACCTCATTATATTTTGTTGTTTTACAAAAAAATTAAAATTTTTTTAAAAGGCTCATGTATGGTTGACCAATTCTATATCTATTCAACTTACAGATGTGAACATTGTCATCAGAAAAATTGCCAGCTATCTCATCTTTGATAAGGAGATTGTTCAGAATGGTGATCATTTTAATATTAAGACTCTCACCACCTTTAGGAACTACAATATGGATTTTGATGTTGGAAAGGAGTTTGAGGAGGATTTGGTTGGGGTAGATGACAGGAAATGTATGGTAAGTGACCTCCTAGAAGGTACAGATTAATGCGCAACTAACAGAAATTAATAAAAACTTTTTATGAATTACACTCAAATTAAGGCTCTTTATGATTCTACGAGAGACCCATGGAAACTTTCCATTCCACAAAAGGGTCTTTATACTGGAAAAAGATGTTATATGTTGTACTATTCTGACCTATATTTCCTGTTGTCAAGGATGACTCAGTGATTATGCCATTAAATAGGATTAGACGGAGATAGACAGACAAAGACTGAATCTTAAATCCATGAGGTTTTCGGCTAATGCCGCAAACACCTGGTGCTCCAGGTCAACCAGTTTAGGCATGTTAGTATAGTGTTCAGTTTACAATGAGAGCTTTATTAGGGTTAAATGTATTTTTTGTTAAGTCCATATATATATACTATATATACTGTATATATATATATATATATACACACACACACACACACACACACACACACACACACACACACACACACACACACACACACAGAGAATTAAGCTATTTCTTGTGAATGTGAGAGACTGCAATTCTTCCAATTCATTCTCAGAAAAAAGGTTTACTGTGGTTAAACCTAGTTCTAAAAAGTGATCAGTTGGTTTAACTTACAAAAAGTAAGGAAACCCATTGCCTTAAAATTAATTAAACTTCACGCACAATTGAAAAAAAAGTTATGTGGAATTAAGTTCATATAACTTAATTTTTTCAATTCTGCTTGAAGTTTTTTTTTAATTTTATTTATATTTATGATCCCAAAATGGAAAAGGTTCTATGAAGGACCTGACAGAACCCTTTAAGTTACTATATACTTTTTTTAGAGAGAGGCAAATAATAAGAACAATAATGTAAATGATTTAATTGTTATCACCATAAACCAGTCTGTGTGATTCTGCTAATAAATTTAAATAATACTAATAATGTACACAGCTAAAATAACTGACACCAGATACCTTGCACTTTATACACTGATTTATGTTTTTGGTAAAGTACACTATTTATTCTCTAATCTGTGTGAATTGTCAGTCGGTTCCAGCTTCATCTCTTTCAGTGGCGTGTATCTGTCCTTGTTTTGTAGACCACGGTAAACTGGGAGGGAGACAAACTGGTGTGTGTGCAGAAAGGAGAAAAGGAGGGAAGGGGCTGGACACAGTGGGTCAAAGGGGATGAGTTACATGTGGTAAGTTTGTATAAGGACGTAGTTCATATGAGGACATGGTCTGTTGTATAATGGTCACACTTGGCTGATTCTTGTTGTTGGTGTAGTAGTCAACAGTGCAATTAATGAGATAATATCATTACCGCGGCAGACACCCGTCACAATAGCAAACATGTTTCAAATGTGTATAAGCTGCAATCTATATTTAGTATCTTCGTTATACAACTGTTTGGGATTCTTTGTTACTCAACAACATTGGTGCATAGTGAGCACTAACCTCCATAATTGACGGTTGTTGGCATAATGTGTGTGTGTGTTTCTTCCAAAAAAGTCTCTAATGCTCACCAAGGCTGCATTTGATCAAAAATATAACATTTTTTTAATTTTATTTTTTATTTTAATTAACAGGAAATGCGAGCCTGTGGAGTGGTGTGTAAACAGGTTTTTAAGAAACAAGTTCTCAACAGATGTCCCATGAACAAGTAATCAACTGTGAATAAAATTGAAAGTTCCTGCCTATTAATAATAGTCAATGCTAATATATAGTCCTTTTTAAGAGTAGATATTGGCTTTTTTATTCATGTCATGTAAACAATGTGTGGTGAAACTTTGTCAAAGAAAATTAAAGGTTCACACGAAAAACATGTTCACTATTCTCATCAGTTTTCTTTATTTTGTAAGTTGTGATTTGTCACACTTTCAGCACACATGATATATGGATGCAGGAGTGCAGGTTTACAGCCCCTTCCCATTTCATCCTCCTCTTCCTGCTTCTGAAAAGAGCTCAATTTTCTGTGGGGTCAAGACCCATCTTATCTCAGAAAGACCCTCAGATGTAAAGACGGTATTTTTAGACAGCAGTAAATCTCTCAGGAGGCATAGTGACCGCAGCGCGACCAAACCCACACACAAATGAATTTAAAATGTGTCTGCAATATCCACTAAAGTAGGCTAATTGCTCATTTGGAAAACACTTTGTCTGATGAGTATACTCTAGAAAGGCACATCAAGCAGATGCATATATGCAAAATGCAAGTGTAAACAGAAAGATTGATGAATGAGAGGATGAATGGATGCACAGCTCAGTCTATGGTGGTTGTTTCTGTCTTCTCCACTAGGTGGCTGAACTATACAACGTAAGCTTAAGACTTCTTGAAAACCTGCTCGGACACAACTCCAGCTGCTCTCAGCTCCTACATAAAAAATATACAGAACAGAATTATAAAACAAAACAGATTTTCATAGAAATCAATCATGCTCCTGTGTCTCTACAAATGGCACTTCTCACCAGCAGGTGGTGCTATGTGCCTAAATATAGATTCTCTAAAAGACCGTAGACAAAGGTTTTTTGGGGGGTTTTTTTGTCAAAGGGGTTTGTTTGGGGTAATTAAGCGCAACATTGCACAGAGGTGGTGGAACATCTGTTGTTAACGTTTTAGATGAGTTCAATAGCACAATAGCCTTGAAACGATAAAAACGTTCCCTGCACAATGAGCCCCTATACACACTGGTGAGCACGTGTCATTTGTATCATCAGTTATCATATGTTTTACACTAACTGTTACAACAAGTAATTGTTGTATTGAGGCAAATGAGAGTCTATAAGAAAAGATGTTTCAGGTGTAGTTTAGTATACATTACACACCAAGTGAAGTTCATCTCCTTCAATCCAGTGGGTCCAGCCCCTGCCCTCAATCTCTCCTTTCTGCACACACACAAGCTTGTCTCCATCCCAGGTGATGGTAGTCTGTGGATTAAACAATGCAAAGATGTAAAGTTTACCACAACATGTTTAAATAAGTGGAATTTACGGGTTGATAATTAATCTTTAACATAAATGATATATAAAATGGATGAAATGGGAAGGTTTTATGTTGCATAGTTGCAGCTCACAGCACCAGTGAAACTGCAATGGATGGATGTTGCCAATGTAATATTAAGAAGTTGAGATAGTCTTTTCTTCCCTATTTTGACACATATTATCCAAGTAAAACGCTTCTCCAACAAGAAAAAAAATAAATGTAGGGCAGGACTTGTCTTTGTCCATCAGGAACTGATTGGATGGTTATGTTTTGCTATTTCTGTGATGTCATGTGAGTGACATGTTGTCCCGCCCTTGCACTAGTAAACACATCATCAGAGACCACATGACAGTTTAACTTAATTCTATGTCAAATTGTCATGATAAAGACACTGAGAGGTTATAATGTGTTGGTTTATGTCAAGGTCATAACAAAGACATCTCAACCAATGTCATATTTGCATTAAAAATGTCATAACGGAGCGAATGACACTAATGGCAGTTGTCACAAACATGCCATAAAACTTCCTTCATATTCATAACATATGTCATGTTAGTCTTATGGGAAAAAAAAAATGTTAGTCTTATGGACACCCCTTCAAGTAAAGTGTTACCCAATAATGAAGTGCATGGGTAAATCTATAACAAGTACTGCATTATTACATTAAAAAAAATATATATATAATTCATAATTTATTCCACTCATGTCATAATCATATAAATGAATGCATACCTTTTAAATATTTTTATGACACTAAAACATAATTTAAAAAAAAAAAATTCTCAAGTTTGGAGAAGGTCACCTAACAGGAGCCACCAAAAACTGAATCTGAATTACTAAAACAAGGATAAAACTGGTGCTCTCACTTAATATTTCAGTCATTGCAGTTTTAAATGGCTTTCTGTATGTAACACAACTGCATTCCACATACACGTGAGGGGATTTACAATCAAACAAGTCATTCAAGTGAACAGAAATCACATGAGAAAGCCAAGCTATTTCAGACATTTATAGGCCAAAGACTGAAAAAAGCAGTAGCAGACCAACACCACTCTACAATTTATGTCTAGTCATTTTTTTCTCTCCATCACTGTAATCATACTTCTGGATTATACTTATTGCATGAAAGTAAATTGTTGGTACACTCACCATACATTTCCTGCCATCAACTGCACCCAGGTCTTCCTCAAACTCCTGACCAACCACAAAGTCCATGTCATAGTTCTTGAATGTGCTGATAGTCTTGATGACAAAGTGATCTCCATTCTGGGTGACATCTTTGTCAGGTTTTAACAAAACAGCAATTTTCCTGATAGCAACATTAATATCTTAAGGAATTGTGAGAGAAAAAAAGAAAAAGAAAATTACAATTAGTAGCCCAGTTTAACACATCTGTTTATAAATCAATGCAAGTTAGTGTTTACTTAGATATCTAAATACATTCATTAACCCCTTAACTGCCACCCCCCTTTTTTCGCATTGGCATGAAAATCACTATCCAACCTTAAATGGTTGTAATTCAAGAATGCTTTGGAAAGTAGACCTAGACTTTCCAGTTACCACTAATACGTTTTAAATGATCTAATTAGGCTACATTTCCTGCTAATATAGAGTTTCGTTTATAAACATAAGCATGTGACTGATGTTCTGATTTAAAGACTGACAATAGCACGACCAATGGCATGCAAGTGCGAGCTGTGAAAGAGCATTTCATTGGTTGGAAGTACAAAACGAAAACTCCCCTTTCACAGAATGAGTCGGAGAGGTAGGCTACTGAACAAGTCGTCTCGTTTGTGATCAAGGATATGTCCGATTTGAAGGGCATTTGAGAATCAATTTCGGTAAAAATCGGTTAAGTGTGAATAATTCTCAGGTCGCCATCTGGCATAACGACTTGTTACGACGTGACTCTGAACACCGCAAACTACTACCGACGATTCGAGCCACTGACTGTAAATTAATGAATCAACTCCACAGCATTACGTGATTCGGTTTCATCATGATTTCATCCAAGAATTTAGAGTTGGAAGTTTTGTAAAAAAAGAAAATAGTTTTTAAATAAGGCAAGAATTCATGCAGTCACATACCAAATCTCAAATAATAATATTAATGATAATAAAAACTTACCGAGAGCTTTGAGATACTCCTCAAAGTTGTCATTGGAGATCATTTTCCAGTAGCCGTTATAATCAGCAGGCATTGTGAAATGTGGATTTCTCCGTGTCCTGAAAGTATTTTTTAGTGGAGACCTGATGCTTGATCGTTTCCCAGCTCTTGTCGTGCAGCTCTATGTCAGCACTGCTTTTTATTTACCACCATATTAATCGGATCAGCTCATTACCGCGACACATGTGCTCAGCACAACTATAAACACTACCACAATGTGCAAAATCCCGTGCATAACCCCCGAGGATCAAAGTACAAGATATCGGAACACATGGATTAATGGTAGAGGACAATCGTTGCATTATTCACATGGATTTCCACTGTTCTGCTACGTTAACTTTTAGATTAAATGAACTGAAAACTAATTTCTCTGTTGACATGTAAATTAGAAGTCTAGGATCAGAGCATCTTGAAGAGAGTGACATTAATTTGTGATTCAGGCTCACAGTAAAAAATGAGTAGAACATGATTTTGCTCACATGACCTTCACGGTGGCACACATTCCATCCTTTACCGATTAATCTCAATTAGCATTAGGCTTTATTTCTAAATCATCCAATATGAATCTAACTCGTGCATAATATGGATGCTGCTAGCATGCAGAGCAAGAAAGAAACCTCTTTGACCCTTTATCCTTAAATGCTACAGGCCTAAATGATAAGTAAGTATGTATAGGCTATAAAAATAAAGAGGATTTAAACTGAAGATATTAGCCCCAGAAGGCCGCTATAAGTGGCTGTAGCATGAGAAAAAGATTATGTTGTTTTAAGGTAATCCTGGATATAGTCTTACCAAAACATTATTTGAGTTTGATGTAACATACTCAATGCACATTGCCAGCTAAATAAGTATAATTTTTGAATAGTTTACGTAACCCTAAATTTTAAACCAATGCTGCATGAGTTTGACCCTCAACCTACAGGCTTCTGCATATCAGCTGTTTTATTGAGGAATTGCAAGTTTGGATAGACATTTTGTTCTTTAGATTCTAAGCTATGGTTTCACAGCCCATTCTCACCCCCAAGGCGTCACTTAACTGACGCCTTGGGAAGCATTTGGACATGCTTCAATATCTGACGTTTTAGGCGCCCTTTAGCGTCAGTTAGATGACGCCCTAGGATCGCGTGTACCCTACCCCCACCCCACACCTAAACCTAACCGTGTCCTCTAACTGACGCTTTCCTTTAGCGTCAGTTAGATGACGCTGTAGGATCGCGTCATGTAAGTGACGCTAAAGGGCGCCTAAAACGTCAAATATTGAAGCATGGTCAAAGGTGATGCCTTGGGGTGAGAATGCGTTGGGTTTCATCATAGTCTGTTAAAATATGGACTGAATGTTGAAGTAGCCTTTATTATTACCTGAATATGTCATACATAACTTATACCTTATCTTCATGTTGTCAGATTTTGATGTTGTAGATATGTGAGATATTTTACTACTATTCACACAAACAAACACAAAACCACCACCACACAGACAGGTTCATTCCATCTTTCTTTATTTTATGTTTTTTTTTTTTTTTTCATTTTCAATTTTGTTGGCACATTTTAGTACGCATGGTACAATACACACAGGGTTCAACATGCTTTTCATCAAGCTATGAGAGCTGCAGGAGCCAGACTACATTCATCATCTTCTGGTCTGTGCTCTCCTTTCCTTTCGAGGAAGGATTTACATTTAAAGTCATATACACCTAACCCACATTTCTTGTTACACACACACCTACTTTTTTTTTACTAACTTGCAATAGCTACCTTAAAAAGCTAGGCCTATTTCTACCCAACTTAATGCATAAAAATAGCTTTGTTGGTATAAATCAATGCATTTGGATTCAGTGATGTTGACTACTATTTTTTGACTTGAATAAAATCAGTTAATTTAGTGTGTTGGGGGGTGAGAAAGAAAGTGAAGAAGTTTTGTGGTAGGAACAGGATTGCAGTTTTCATGGGGTTTCATAGGATTTCTTGAAGACCTGTTTTTCTATTGTGCCAGGAACTCTAAGAGATAAGTAAACAACAGCAACCATCTGCTCCTATCTTTTTAGCACATCTGGTTAATCTTGTCAGAGCAACAATGATGACAATGATGAATAAGGCCCATGATTATGAAGATTAGTAATTTTACTCATAACTATGCAGAGTATTTCACTACAGATGGAGTGTATAATGCAGTCCTTTGCATTTTGCTAGATTTATGATTTGACGCTTCAACCAATTTCCATATAGAGAAAGAAAACAAGGGCACTGATTTAAATGTTGAAATTCATTTTACATAGAAGTTATTATGAATTTAAATCGAAATACGAAATAGGTCGCCTATCAAAATACTTTCATCAGCTCCCGACAGATCAAACCCCTGGCAAACTACAGAGTTAGTGTCACGCCGTCAATGGTGACTGTCTCTTTGATGAAGCGATCTCCATTCTCAGAGATGCCATTGTTGGCTTCATCACAGTGGCAATTTTCCAAATTTGTGACATTTGTGTCTGCCAGGAACCACAGCCAAAATCAAAACGAGATTAATTAACTCCCAGTGTTTATTTTTATTCTTTTCTATTACTTCTGTGTTTACATTTACAAAGACTGTTTGAAAACAGGCTATTTAAATGAAATAACTATTTACACGTATACATCTACACTCATTTCAGAGCTGCCTTAATTCTTTATGGCATAGGTTCAACAAGATGCTGGAAACATTTCTCTGAGATTTTGGTCCATATTGACATCATGCAGTTGCTGCAGATTTGTCCATGATGCAAATCTCCTGTTTCAGCACATCCCAAAGGTGATCTATTGGATTGTGATCTGGTGACTGTTGAGGTCATTTGAGTATAGTGAACTGTCAAGAAACCAGTTTTTAGATGATTTGACATTTGATGTTATCCTGCTGGAAGTAGGAAGAAGATGGGTACACTGTGGTCATAAAGGGTTGGACATGGTCAGCAACAATACTCAGGCATGCTGTGGCGTTTAAACGATGATGAATTGTTATTAAGGGGTCCAACGTCTGCCAAATATCCATACTTTTATGTTGTTTATGGCATATTGTCAGATTTTAGTGAGCCTGTGTGAATTGTAACCAGTTTCCTATTCTTAGCTGACAGGATTGCTTCAAGATTCGACGTGTTACACACTTCTGCAGTCCTAGTGGTTATTTGAGTTACTGTTGCCATCAGCTTAACCCACACTGTAAAAAATATTCCTGTAAAAAAAACGTAAACTACTGGCAGCTGTGGTTGCCAGCACCATACCGTAAAAATACGGTGTGTTACTGTTTTTGAAATCAACAGCAAACACTGTATTGTCAGCTAGAGTATAAAACTTTAATTTAACAGCTATATGCTCTAACACAAAAACAGTAATACACCGTATTTTATCGGTATGATGCTGGCGACCACAGCTGCCAGTAGTTTACCGGTTTTTTTTTTTTTTTACAGGATTATTTTTTACAGTGCCGTCTGGCCATTCTACTCTTACCTCTGGCGTCATCCAGGCATTTTCACCCCAGATCTGACATTTTTTCGGACCATTCTATATAAACCCTAGAGATGGTGGTGCGTAAAAAACGGATGTTGAACATAAAAAACAGAACAACCATGTCACGTTCAAAGTCAAATAAAACACATTTCTTTTCAATTATGACAACGCATTCTCATCCTAGTTTGTCATATAGGTGACGTTTTTGACATTGTGTCTAAATCCGACACACATGGCATCCTTTAGCGTCAATATAACACACTTCGGTTATGGGTAGGTTTAGGTCTGGGGTGGTGTTAGGGTTAAACCACTAGGAGGCGCCTTCTGGCCCATACATATCTGCATCTCATATTGATGCTAAAGCGTGCCATGTGCGTCGGATGTAGATGCAATGTCAAAAGCGTCACCTGTATCATATGACGCCTTGGGTGATGAGACCGGGCTGATTATGATGCTAAATGCATTGAGCTAATGGGATGTGATTGGCTGATTAGATATGTGCGTTTATGAGCAGTTGAACAGTGTATAAAATGGCCAGTGAGTGTGTGTATGTACATGTCGATATATATGAATAACATGAGTGCAAATTCAATTATAAAAATTACAATATATCTGTTACTCTTTAATTTAATTAATAATTAGCAGGATTATGCAGCCCACCTAAGTAATGTGATTATGTTCCAAAGGTTTTATAGTGCAGTGCGTGCGATGATAATGTTAATTAAGCCTGCTGACGATTCCCTGCTGTTTGAACTCGTAATTGACTCACTGAGAGCTTTCAGGTACTTATTAGAGTTATAAATTGAGATCATTTTCCAATATCTGTTGTAATCATCTGGCATTATGAATTAGAGTGTGAGGATTCTTTGACACTGATGAAAATGTGAGGAGATTCAGTGCCGCTGCTTTTCTTCAAGAGAATGTCTACAATAATTCCTACATTACAAGTCCCAAATCCAATTAGAAATGATCATGGTGAGTTCATCACCAAAGTTAGTGTTTTTTTTGTTAAAAAAGAAATTCTATCTCCCTATACATCCTATATAATACATCCCATTATGACCTACACAAGTAAATTTGCATCTGAGTTTTGCAATGGTTAATTTCCTCTGAAGGTACAAGGGATTGTTTGTATGTGTTGATAAATGTGAAACAGCATACAATGCATTATTTTGCTTGCATAATCTCAGGTTTATAAGTTCAAAGTGTGCTAAACACAATCACTATTTTAAGTAAATTAAGACCCCAAAATATATTTGGAGTCATTAGCATGAAAAAAAAAATTAGATGCTGAGTGGACTGCCAATTGTGGGGTAACACATTTGTAGCTAAAAGGAACACCTGGCAGGAAGCCGTTGATACGACTCTGAGCCAAATTTGGAAAATGAATGAGTGCACAGACTTTACTGGTCGGCGGTCTACACAGTTACACTCTGCCAATTATATGCATTTCGTTTTCTTCTTAAGTGGATGTAAGTGTCCTGCTTCAGTTCAGTTAATATTCATGTAATACTTCAGAACCGGTGAAGCATATTCTCAGCAATAATGAAAAGTGAACATGCCAACCGGGATTTTTCAAAACACACAAAACCGGCAGCAATATTTAATTTACATTCCTGCTGGTATGCCTTTATTAAACTAGTGTGTGGATAGAAAGTTCAAACGAACACATTAAGACGCATATGAACAGCAGAGCGCAATGCATTTCTCTTTTATTTCACTGATTTATGTATTCTTTTGTGTGCACAGTCACAGAGGCATGATGGGAAGGAAAACTAAACCCTGCCATTCTCAGAACCCAAGAGACTGACAGGATCTTCAATCAGAGCGACAGCAGCCGGGTAGCACTGCGACTCACTCGTCACATCATTTTTCCTTCTGCACATCCTCTCTGGAGTCTAATTACTTTTATGTATACAGAAGCTCCCAATCTAAGGAGTGTTCTTGTTGCGTCCAAGACAATATCCTGACGCACCTGTTGTTTGATGGTTCACTTATAGTGCAGCTTATCCCAGTGTTCCCTATACCACTAATGTAAATAACATCCGAATGACAAGCGGCAGCAACTAAGAATGAATGTCGCTGGAGATCTTCCTCAGGATCAGAATAAACAAGCACATTTAGATTGTGACAGACTATCACAGATGGCGTTTGACTGGTTTTCACAATAGCGGAGATGATGGTGCACACAGACAGACAGATAGATGTTGGAAAATATGGCAGGAGTTTAAATTGTTGTTTTTTTTATCTCTTTGCCAGTGTTCAGTGTTACTTTATAATGTCAGCACAGGTTTAAGCCTTTTTGAAGACCTGTTTACTCACAACCCCGGCGGCTCTCAGCTCCTGCAAGCAAAGAAAACATACTTAAAGGAAAAGTTGACCTAAATATGAAGATTGTGTTATCATTTACATCACCCTCATGTCATTCCAAAACCGCATGACTTTCTTTCCTCTTTGGAAACGCAAATGTCAATGAAAGTTAGCAGGGTCTTGTCGACAAAAACACTGAGACATTTTTCTAAATATCATCTTTTGTGTTCCACAGAAGAGTAAATCATGTAGGTTTTGTTCCTGCTATAATTAACACGGTACGTTTCTTAACAGTGGTCTTTTTTTTAGCACAAAACAACAATGTACAGTGCCAGTAAGTTTGGAAACTATTACTATTTTTAATGTTTTTGAAAGAAGTCTCTTATGCTCATCAAGACTGCATTTATTTATTTTACAGAAAAAAAAAATGATTATCAATGTTGGAAACAGTTTTTTTTCAGGATTTATTAATGAAAAAAGAAAAGTTAAAAATACAGCAAAGAAAGAAAAACAAAACAAAACACTGAACCTAAACTTTTGAATGGTAGTGTATTGTAAAAGATATTTCTATTTTTCTTCATCAAAGAATCCCGAAAAAAGTATCACAGGTTATAACAAAATATTAACACAACTGTTTCACTAATAATATCATATAATAAACCAGAATATTAGAATGATTTCTAAAGGATCATGTGAAACTGAAAACTGGAGTAATGATGCTAAAAATGTCAGCTTTTCATCACAGAAATAAATAAATTATTCTAATTTATAACAATATTTTCCCTGTATTTTTGATCAAATAAATGCCGCCTTGGTGAGCATCAGACACTTCTTTCAAACACATTAAAAATAGTAATGTTTCCAAACTTTTGACCAGTACTATGTATAATTTGATGGTTTCAGCAATGTCCAGTTCTTTGGCAAAGCTACAGCAACCTAGTCATAAACGAGGTTTGGTTTATTATGCAATGATCAAACGCACAGCAGAAGCCAAACATCTGTTGTTTTTACCTCCACCCATCATATTCCAGTCACCTTCATTTAAAAATCCTATCAAATCATAATGATGTTGTTTGACGCCCATTACAATTATTTAAAACAAGTTCAAATGTATTCTAATAGTCAATCTGTCAATGTTCTGCCTTTCAGGTGCATCATCACAGGGATGAACGTTTTGAGATTTGAGAATAGCTCGTCCCCCACCATCTGCCGCGTAGCCTAAACACAGTTTTCGAAATGCTGTACTGCATATGCCTTTGGCTATATTTACAAATGGCTATGCCTTTGGCTATATTAACAAACCTGTTAGGGAATACCATCAAGGACATTACAAATGAAATGCATGAGAACTGGCCTACCAAGTGAAGCTCATCTCCCTCAATCCAGTGGGTCCAGCCCCTCCCCTCGATCTCTCCTTTCTGCACACACACCAGGTTATCTCCATCCCAGGTGATAGTGGTCTATAATGCATAACAGAGAAGGTGATTTATTTTTAACCTACACAGATAGGTTACACAGTTGCATTAGGACTGCAAAGAAACAGATTTCGCAATAGAAGTTGGAGGAGAAAAGCACATCTAGAATTCCTCGACAAAATGATCAAATTAAATTTGTTTGCAAATGTGATTGCACTGTGATTACATGCTGCACAAAGTATGTTTGAAATGCCAATTTCTCTGTCTGCTTTTAGTAGCTGGAATGAAGAGAAACAATGTCTGGCACTGTGTGGACTAAATGGGGCGAGTGATTTTTGTTCAGGACAAACCGGGTCACAACATCTTTACTAAATGCTGCGTTTGAAGTGTTTTTTTTTATTATTGACTGCAACTCCAAAACTATTTTGAGTTACGTACATCAAAACGTGAACTTGAACAATGCAATTTTTCTTTAGAGGAGACACATTCACATCTAGTATAACACAACTAACAAATTGCTCATGCCATGGAAACTAACACAACTATGATAAAGAATACTACAATACCGTATTACTACACGTACTACTATCCATTGGAAATCATCAATGTCATTTTTTTAGAGAAAAGGCAACCTTAGGGGTTAAAGAGGTAGTTCACACGAAAAATGTGTAAATTCTGTCATCTCTTGCTCACCCTCAAGTTGTTCCAAACCTGTATAAGTTATTAAGTTACAGATGATTATCTCTACACATCTGCAATTGTCTTATCACAGGTCTTAGATATGCCAAGTTTCTCCAAATGAAAGGAAAACTGAGGGGAAAATAAAAGGAGAGAGAGAAATGCTTCTTATTAGATTAAAGAGCCAATTATTGCTCTCATTCCACACTTTTCCCTTTTCTTATTAGTTGAGATTATGAACTGTAAATGACATGCACAATTAGTGATTTTCAAGGGAAATTACATTATACAAATGGCAACCTTATGAGAGAATTATTACTGATACTGGATTGTTATGATTCGTGTGTCTACTTAACCATGCAGGCCCATTTGCATGGCCACATTTGTTAAAGGTAAGAAAAATCGCAAAAAATGTAGTGTCTATACAAAGAGTCAGCATCGATGAAGAATCAAATGTGTAAGTTCATCTTGAGTCAAATGGCAAAGTTTAGATAATAGCATTAAAGTTATAATTTTATGCTTCACAATTAGAAAAATATATAAAGTATGCTTTTAAGCCTTGAATGTTTGCTCACCATACATTTCCTGTCGTCCACTCCACTCAGATCCTCCTCAAACTCCTGACCAACCACAAAGTCCATATTGTAGTTCTTGAAGGTGCTGAGAGTCTTTATGATAAAGTGATCTCCATCCTGACTGATGTCTTTATCAGGCTTCAGCAGGGTGGCAATTTTTCTAATAGCTACATTTACATCTGGAAAAAAAAAAAAAATGACACCATGTGAAAATGTGAACTTTCCAGAATACCCTTATAAAAAGGATTACCCAAGTACAGTGATGGTTACAGATGGAAAGATGGAAAATTTCAACAACATGGTACTGAATGATTACCAGAGACATGAACATGCACAATGTTATTTACATGGCAATCTGGAATACACAGGTAAATGTCCAAAACACAAGGGTACGTTTCACTACCCTTTTCTTAGTGTAAGCAACATCTAGTAAAATTAAAAAATAAAAGACAAAAAAGTAGAAAACTGCCATTTTGTTTCCCTTACAACAATTTGCCATGGTAAACAGTAGGTGGTACAGTAAACAAATATAAAAAACAAATATACTTTTTCTAAACGTGTCCAAGAAAAGTAGTTCAGATGTGAACACTGATTTCATAATGTGTGCAATAGAGTGATACATATGATCCAATACATAAAAGAGATAACAAGAAACTAACCAACAACCTGAGAAAATAGTTAAACTAATTTTCACATATTTGTTTTTATTTATCTATCTGGAGGTCTTCTATCATTTCTTTCTTTTTGATTTATTAGAATAGTACTAAACTTGTTGATTTTTGTGGTACTTTTGTGCTATATGACTATAAAAGGGTAAATGGTCATCTTCTTGGTCATCAGAAATGAACGGAAAACAAGAAAAATACAAAAATACAGAGCTATTTTGGGGTACAATCTACAAATAGTAATAATTAGTAGTAATTGATAATGTCTATTTTTATCCAACTGCAAAACCTAGTAAGGATTTGTCTAATAATACTAGGCTATTATAAGCAAAGGGATTAAACACCCATGTATGCTATACCAGCATCTAGTGGCTATGCCACGATATTACATTTGATTACATATTTCTTCCAACAGATGGTGCCAATCTGCCTTCCATGCATTGGATTTAAAGTAGCTGTAGATTTGCATAATTTTAGTATGAACGATAATTTAAACATACTATATGTATCATCATATCATCAATGATATTTGTACATAGAAATAAATGGTGCATAATCTAGAACTGAATATTGTCTAGTCCATGAAGTAAAATAAAAAAAATATTAAATAATAAATATTACTGAAACAAAATAGGCTATACCCTATATTCAATTGAATAATAGGATAGCATCTTAATGAGGAGAAAACTCACCCAGAGCTTTCAGGTACTCTTCAAAGTTCTCGTTGGAAATCATTTTCCAGTAGCCGTTATAATCAGCAACCATTTCTGCAACTCTACTGATGGGTTTGTTTGTTCAGAGAAGATCCGATAACGCTGCTCCCCTGCGACCAAATGCTTTCTTCTGAAAGAACCCCTTATTTAAAACGAAAACGGTCATCATAATCCGAAGATTTGTGAAATAAACGTTCTTCAGTTGGATATTGTTATGGAAACAGTCTCTCCGCCCCTAAGTGTGGATCCAACAAAAGTTTTTTTTTGTTTTAATTTCCATCACGAAAACTTGGATACGAAACCACGCCATGTAATTACGTCATATTAAATCAAGAGCTGTAGGAAAGTGCAGTGAACTGAAACAGTGCCAGTCCGGGGCTAGTTGTCACAAGAACTGTCACATTGTTTTTATATCTATTATTTGTTAATTAATATGAATAATCAATACGCATTAAGTAAGTTGTGTTGGCCAAAACAATGCTTTTTTTATAGGCTACGTTACATGTTTGGAGCTTATTTGTTTTGTTTTTTTTTTTTTTTTTTACTGAAATGATTATCTGTTCAACTTTGACAACACACACCATATAATCTGGCAACATGATGCTACTGATACTAAACACAAAAACAATACTCTTACTCATAACACTGAAAATGTTTTTAATAAAAAACAACAACAGTTCACTCACATTAAATATAGCTGTCGTTTGAAACCTTTCATTGTTACAGGGGATGGACTTTTTATTCCATAGATTGTGTTTATAAATCAGTCTTATTTGTTCGTCAAATTTAAAAAAAGTATGTTTTGTGCTTGATAAAAGATTGAACTCAATTGTCACTCCTTTCATCTGTCTGATGCTTTGAATTAGCAAACATGCGTGAAACCCTTCTGTGCAAAGCAGGAGCCATCTAGAAGAGAGGGACTGCTTCTGTTGAATTAATTCCACCAGCTTTTCTTTTGAGACAGCATGAACAAAGGCGTTCTTTTAAAACACAAACTCCACACTCAAAGACTGTCAGCAGGAGGGCTTCAACATAGCAAAAAAAAAAAAAACACCATTAAATCTACTAGCGGGTTTGAGCCAGAACTCACTGTTGGTGATACAAGGACAAAAAGAAATGATTTAAATCGACAACCCTTCAAATATCCCAAACCACATTCTTCTATTTTATTTTGTCAGAAACTATTTTCCCCCCACCGACAAAGCTTGATGAAACGTCTTTAGGGACCTGACAACATGAATGACGCTTTCTGTGCAAATGGAAATGGAAGAAGCAATGTTTGCTCTCCAAAGTGTAAAGGCTCTGTTATTTATCTTCCTTGTGACATTCAGCAAAAGTCAACAAATCTCATACCTGCTGAACATGGACCTACAGCTCTGCAGTGATCTGGGAAATCTAACTCCTGCAGAGAGAGGATAAATTTCTAAATCCCTCTCCACATATTACACTAGGAAACCATGGTCATGGATAATGCTCACTTTACACAAGACAAAATATGAAACTCCTCTAAAGCAGCTTTCACAGGCAGGAGGGAATTTTAATCATTTGAAACATATTTTGCTATTTTTTTTGTGACTGGTGGTCTCATGTAAAGTTGTTGGGCAAAATTTTGCGGGGCGAATTCATATCAGAATCGCACAGATCCTAAAAAGAATCCATGTGATCTGGAGTTTCTCGAAAGGGGTTTTGATTTTGATTCTCATACGAATTCGCTGTGCTGACCAACATACAGACACTTGGTTTGAAAGTGTGCTTCATATATCTAAAGCGATAAAAGTGAACGAAATTTCGAGGGAGGCAAAAAAGGAAAAAACTTTTCTCCTTTTTTTAAAAAGGTCCACTGCTCACAGGGAGTTTTCTATTGGTCAACATTGCAAATTCATGTTACCAACTTGAACTTAATGAGAAATCTGTTTGAGGAAATCCTTCAATGTTCCCAATTGCGTGGATTCCGATTCTTTGAACAACGGTACGTGATTGCACCTTAAAGGCCAATTTACACTGCACCAACAGAGCTGGATTGAACATGTTCAATTGGCAAAAACAAGCATCAACCAATGGCAACAGATGCCAAGAGGTAACACACTGATCAGGCAAAACCCCACAGCAATATAGTGTGGGCCCAGATCCGGCCCACATCTAGGCCTTGTGGAATCCAAATGTACCAGATGTGGGCCGGATCTGGGCCGACACTATATTGCTGTGTGAGAAGTGTCTGTTGCCATTGGTTGTCATTGGTCGGTTCAATGGGAATTGGCCTTTAGACCACCTCAGGCTCTGAATTCCCCAAAGCCTACATTAGTCTTGTATTGCTTGGATGGCAAGAGGTCGTAGTTTAACGTCTTTGTTCTTCATCTCACTGTCTTGGGTATAAAGGTTGTGCTCTCTTATGTAATCAATGACAGAGTCTGGTAAAAGATATTTAACACTGTGGCCTCTACGTAGGGCTCGTCGGATCTCCGTAGCACTGATCTCATTGTGTACCCACTCCCGAACCAGGAAAATGCTCTGCCGGTGCCTGGACAACAAGTCGGATTCATGTATAGCCCGGTCTGGCTGAAGGTTACCACGGCTCACGCAGACCAGTCCGAAGCGGCCCACCACCTCCTCTACATGATCGTCCATCCACAAACCAGGCACCTTAAACGTGTCCATGAAATCAGCTCCACAAAGCAGCTTCAACTGTGGGACACCTGTGGGGGGAATCGGTCACATTACTGATGTATTCAAAAGATGATATAAGAATTGTTTCCTATTTTTGAACCATTCAACTGTTATCAAAAATGGAGTAGAAGGGAAGCAGCACTTCATCATAATACTGTCAAAGTTGTCAAAAAGAGCGGTAGAAAACTGACAACTGCTTATGAAGCTGAATATGGTGCTTCATTTGAACGATGGCAGTGTGCAGAGCAAGAGCCTAAGGCTGTACCAGAGACTGACACAATAATTTAGAAGACCTAAATCAGTGATATCTAAGAGATATTTTTGGAGTGCCAATCCATTCAAAATTGCTCGCAGCACCTTTTCTTTAATGAGTCTGTAATAAAAGGAACCGAGTGTTTCTGAACAATATAAATGTGATTGCTCATTTTCAATGTCATAATTTATTCACCCTTGTGCCTTTCAAGACCTGTACTTTTTAAAACTAAAACTATTAAACATTTTGATAATTGACATAAAGCTGAAAAAAATTCAAATATAAATATTAGTGGAAAAATGTCAAATTAAAAATGTATTAGCGCTATACAGAAATATAATATATTGTATATTAATACTATATATGTACTAAACAATAAAGACATTCAATTCTTATTATTAATATTATTTTAAAAAAGACAAAAACTAATAAAATTACATGTGCATATAACAACCTTACTAAAAAAAGAAAACTGAAAATATAAAAATTAAAGCTAATTCAAAATATGAATAAATATTAGAATAGTCAAGTCAAGCCAAATTTATTTATACAATGGAGATTGTTTCATTGCAGATTCACTGTAATGAACAGAAAAATAACAAATGTTATTGTCAATTCATCAACTTTGAAACAACTTCAATTTCAGCTTTAAAGCAGCTCTACAAAAGACAATGCAGTGTCAATGGTGAGACAATTAGTAGTATTATTAGCATATAATTAAGTAAAATAGTATAAGTATAATAAGAGCATCTGCAGTGATAGAGCGATACTATACAGTCCCAACAACTTATGTCAAATTATCATAACCTTCTGCATCCTCCCTGACCTAGAACTCTGGAATACTGTAAATTACACAGTAGAAACAGCGTTCAGCACATATTTTGTGCCTGTTAGCAGATTTGCATCTTTCCTTTGATGTAAAGTTTGCAAATACAATAAAAAAAAAACAATGCTTAGTGAATTTCCCAGCCTTTAAAAATGTTATGGTGGCTCAAAGCATCACATACACAAAATTATACATTTGACACTCCTGGACCCCTTGCATGAAACTGGCAGAAATCTCACTTATTTCTTTCTCAATGCTTCATTAGAAATCATATCATGGCCAGCAATGCTAGGTCTAGCCCTCAGCATGGATATTTACAGCATATTAAAAAATCAATAGAGTGCTTTTAACTCTAATTCTTTCTCTATAACAAGTGTCAGAGAAATGGCTTTTGTTTAATCAGACATGAATGGTAGGGGGCAGGAAATGAACCTCGCAGGCCCACTAAAGCTCTTTATTTCAACTCCATGTGACTAAACAGACCTAAAGTGCACTGCGAGGGTCTGTGGAAACACCACCCTTTTCATACTTATTCTAATAATGCATACATTCATGTAAACATAGTTATTAAAAATATTGTGCACATTTGAATACAATCACTAATGTTTCCAGAAAACCATAAATGGCTTAAAGTACCGAATTTCTCTGAATCGCCAAAAAGTGTCTTGCATGAAGGCAATTTTAATAAAACCCCTGTGCTAATTCAACATGAAATATAAAAATTAAACATATCTCTTTCTGAATAAGTCAATCATTTTCAACATCTTTCAAGTTAATAGCAACTGATTTGTTTATTTATCATTGTAATAGACGGATGAGGAGGAGCTCGTTTGTTATCTTCACTGTACTGTCAAGCTAAAGAAAATACGGATGAAATAAATGATATCAGAACATAGGGTTTGGAAAGAATCAAGGGATCCTGTGAAAGGTTTTTAAGATAACAGGGTTTTCGTGTGCTTGTGTTCTATCATTTTTGTCACTTGTCTTGGCTTAAAGTTGTCCTGGCTATTAATCTCAGCTTCATTAATAGTCCGGGCACGCTTGTCTTAAGCCCAGTCATCCCGTGGAGGGTATTAGACTTCATTAGCATGCACCTCTACAACACCCCCAAATAAAAGCACTTTTGAAAAGAGGCCTAACAGCGCTTGTGCTGGCCAGAAAGAAGACAACGGCCTCTTTTAAATGCACCAGAATTACAGTATCTAAAGTGATTAGCAAAGACGGAAAATGCTCTGTTAGGCAAGAGAGGAGGCTTAAAAGAAACCGAATTGTGTTGAGAGGTTTCTGTGGTAATTTACAAAGACATACTGAGAGGTGGGCGGGGCTTACCAGGGGCTGGTCGCTCATTTGTGGACGGGTCCTTGCTGTGGTCGTACTGAGCGGCTATCTGGCCATAGTGGTACCTGTGTGTTTAGAAACAAACAAGAGAGCATGAATGGCCATACTGTTTAGGTAATCAGCTTATGAACATGGGAGAAGCTTTACATTCTCACTGAATTTCATGAGCCTATAGATTTACTTCTCCAATCTCTCACAAGAGGCTTTAATCAGCTTTGGTGTTGCGAAGGAGTGTGGAACCATCACAAGGAGATAATTATTGAGCAAACAACAGTTGTTAAATCTATATATCGCCCACTTGCATGCGAGTGTTTAATGTATAAAAGGGAATAGTAGATTTTAAGGTATAAGAGCTTTTATGGTGAACCAACCAGGGCTGTCATACAGAATTGAATTGCGAATGCCTTTTAAAGAATTTGAATTGAGATTCCAAAAAAAAAAGGTTGCATTTCTGCATCTAAATTTGAAAGTAATTTGAGTGTTTATAAGGTAGATGAATGTATGATGGACGGACGGACTGATAGATGACAAAGCTGAATTATAAGCTCATGTCACATGTTCCTTCAGAAATCATTCTAATAAGCTGATTTGGGGCTCAATATAATATTCCTTATTATTAATATAAAAATGACGAATAGAAAATTTAAAAGAAAACCATTTATTTGAGTCTTTACTGTCACTTTTGATCAATTTAATGCAATCTTGCTGAATAAAAAGCTTTTTAAATGAATTAATAAATAAAATCTTTCAGATCCCAAAACTCATTGTTATGTATTTTCTATGTGAAATGATACAAGCAATGTTGATGTCTACTTTTTGCAACAGCCTTTTCATAAGGAGTGTACCTTAAAAATGCTCACTGGCTTTTAGAACAGAGCCTGTATGGCACAATGTCCTTTAAAATAGCAAAAACTCAACCGAGTAATTCAACACATAGGGGTCAACTGCAAGGGCATATAAGCAATTTTGTATTTCATCCAGTTCTGCCAGGAAGTAAATTGCGAACCTAGAAAGATAAAGTCCTGGCATGGGACCCTGGCACAAGTACAGCCAGCCTCCTCCCTGGCATCGGAGTATTAATTAGCCACCTAAGGGCACAGCTAACAATTGCCATAAAAAATTTGAGTACCCAGAGGGGTCCTTAAAAAGTCTCTTGTTACTATCTGAGGGATTCAAGAGGAGGAATGGCCCATCAAGGTAAAAACTGAGGGGACATGAATTTGGCATGGGTACAAAATGAAAACCACTAAAAGCCGAATACTAAAGGATGACAGGGTGCCTCATATTTTCTGTGGCAGAATCCGAGGAGAATGAAAACTGTGGCTGTTATGATGGACAGCCGGACTGGAATGAGTCACGTCAGTGCCTGGCTATTTGACATCTCATACACAGGGAATTTAAGGATTCGGCTCCTATAAAGTTTTGGCTTTAGCTCAGCTCAGATGGTTCGAAGATGACTGTGAGTTTGTAGAGGGTAATGCAAGGTGAATTCACATTAAAAGCGACATATGAAGATATAAAGCCAACATGTAAGATTTCTACAGGAAATATTGAATATCTATATTCTATAGCTGCTTTTTAGTCTTGTTCTTTTATATTCTTGTATTGCACTGTATAAATTAGACTTCTGGGAATTCATATATGCGATATAAGACTCTTTAAGTCCTAATGTGCACCATCAGTTCATTAAAGTCAACATCATGTAACTGTATGGCGTATCATAATAAACTTCATATTATTTGATGTGAACAACACCAGTATATTTCAAATTTGACGTAAAGAAAAAAGGGCAACTTTTCTATCATCAAAGATGACTCTATAAACTTCTGAGCCTTTTCTGGGATAATGGAGGAATATAATATGCATTTAGCACCCCATCTGTCAAAACCAGTTAATGTTTCCTTCACAGTTGTGTTAAAAGACTTTCTCGTCTTGTCAAATTTTTGACTGGGAAAATGATTCACATTAATCATGGTAAGAAGCCAATGCAGTAGGCTATACTTCATTCTTCGCTAAAATTGTTCTCTCTCTTTCTCTCTCTATATATATTCACCTCATGGTCACCACCGTCTCTGTCCAATCCGCCTGCTTACTCTCCCAGTCATCTACGGAAACCCAGTCAGAGCTCTGCAGGGCCAGTCTTGCCATAGCAAGTCGGTGTTTCGAAGCAACAAGGCCCTGTTTACCATAACCATCACTGACAGGAGAAACAATGCCACCCACCACACGATACAGCCCTGCGAGATAGAAAAAGGCAACATATCTGACCCAAATTGAGTCAAATACATCATTATCAGTTGTCACATTTCAATGGTACCACAGTTCCTGTAGCTCAGTATAACAGTATAACAATCCCAACAACATGGGTTCGATTCCTAGGGAATGCATGTAATGATGTATATCATGAATGCAATGCATCAGAGACTTTTGGATTAAAGGTGCCATAAGTGATTTATGAGAAACGCTGTTAAAAGTGGATTGGACCGAGCACCACAACACACGTGTAGCCAATCAGCAGTAGAGGATTTAGACACTCATGATGGGGAAGGAGTAAGAGTAAGCAAGGGGGAGATTTAAAGAAAGATAGATAGAAAGAGAGATGGCTGAGAGACATTACAAAAGAGAAAAGGTCATAGGAATACCAATGGGAAAAGAAGGGTTAGAGCTTTGATCAGGCAAGGGCTTTAGGACCTGTGTTAATATTAGAAAAGGTTTCCAGCGCTGGACAGACCTTAGAGGGAAGGCATGAAAATGAACAAAGAGGTTGAGTTGTTTCTGCTCCATACATGAGTGACATTGGTTTTGCTATGTTTCACAGCATCCAGTATCAGAATTTTTCGGAAAGCATTATTTTACATTGTGTGTTTGTGCATTTTGTGGGCGGAGCAATGAAAGGAGGGGGTGTGTTTGTTTGGGTTGATTTCAATATCAATAGTGTTTCTAAAAAATTACTTGCATTAATGCATCTGCCTTGAAATGTAAATAAGTGGCTTATTAAATATACCTTGATTCCTTTTCTAAGAGCAACAGCCCAACAAAATTCACTGATTAACACAAGCTTTGCATACACAGACATACTCTAATGAGTTGCTGAATGCTTAATGTTTTAATGCCTTCATTTTGCATTGTCAAGATGAATTCACATCAGACTACAATTGTACAATTGCATGTGCAAGACATAAATCAGAATTTATCAATACAATTCATTTTTAAAAGTCACACAAACAAGTCTTAAGACACTCTTGAGGTAATATAATATGCAATGCAAGCCATTTGGCTACTTGTCAAGCTATCTCTGCAGGTAGTTTTTGAAGTACACAGCGTACAGTAAATAAACACAAGCAAAAATGTCAGTGTGCTATGTCGAGGCTGTTGAGAGGAGCAGTTACACCATGTCTGTACTGTAAGCTAGGGGTGCAACACAACAAATTGTTCCAAATCTAATCAACACTGCAATTCTTGCTTGCATTGAAACACATAGACACAGTGTTACATCTGCTACAAAGCCTTTTTTGCTTGTAAACTTTGGGTATTAGCTTATGCAAGTACATTTTCACAGGTCAGCTGATGCATCTAACGCAAAAGCACTGCTAAGAGCATTAAACAAACTTTGCATTTGTCGCTCATTCCTTACAGCCTTATACAAAGGAAAGCCTCTGCGTAAAAAAGATGTATTTAAGCACAGATTTAGACCAAGGTTAGTATCATCCTTAGCTAAAACTGAATTGAAATAAAGCTGAAATAAAATAAAATATAAATATTAGTTGAAAAATATAAATATTAGTTGAAAAATATAAAATTAAATGAAAATGAGAAAATATATAAAACATAAATAGCAATATTGAAAATAAAATAAAAAATAATAATAAAAAAAATAATAATAAAATTTCCAAGATTTAAACTCGTGACTTTTTTTCCCCGGAATGTTTCGCAATTGCGAGTTTATATCTTTTATACTCTATTTTTCTTTTCTTTTTAAATCTTTAGACTTTATAAACTCACAATTGTGAAAAAATGTCAGAATTGTGAGATATAAACTCGAAATTGCAAGTTAAAAAGATTCTGAGAAAACAATGTCAGATCACAATGCTGACACTTTCTTGAAATTTATCTTGAAATTTCGAGTTTATTAGTTTTACTAATTTAAAAAAATAAAAAGTAATTAAAAATATTAATAGAACTATAATAAAATAAAAACTAAAATAACTCTCTCTGATTTAGGCTTCAGACTAGAATTAAAGAAACAACTAAACAAAACGTTTTAACAACAGAAATCACTTCAATGCAACAGGCTCAGAGGGACAGAGAAAAGGAGGACAGTTTTGTCAGAAAACAGACTTGATTGCCAACATTAAGAAAATGAACAGTTGGCACCAACCTGTCTGGTGCATATGGTCTCTGGCCAGCTCAAACAGACGCATGTGCTGGTGGGTAATAGGGTTGAAGGAGCCACAGGCCAGCAACACCAGAGGAATACGGCCAGCCATTTCAGTGTCTCACACCATATATTCTGGAAAACACGACAAATCAAGAAAATCCTTGATCACAAAGCAGCAAATATTTGCAATATGAGCACAGAACTAATTGGTTTGCAATGAAATGGAGAAGTATAGTATTTTGGAACAAATTATGTGATCTATGCATATTCAAGACACTCTATAATGTTCACACTTTAACCAAGCATTATTAATGAGGGATAAACATACAGCTCAATATTTAATACCAAATAAGTCACAGTAGTATGCCTGAAATGGACTTTACTCTCTCTGCAGTGAATTAGCCTGTGGATTATTGATTATTATGTACTAAGGTACTTTTTTAATAGTTTTAGTTTTTTAATATTATTATAAAGTAATAATTATGATATTTTCAGGTCAACCTGACTGGATTTAATAGGCTACGTTTCATTACAATAAATAAATTAATAGTATGAATAGTATGAATTCACACTATGAAAAATAGTAACTATTGCAAATAGCAAATCAGTATTATTATTATTATTATTATTGGGCTAATCATTGTGATGTTTATGTAATGTATGTTAATTATGCTGTCAACCATATTTCTGAGGAATCCCTCATTGATCACTGAAAGGCTTTAGTTTGGCTAAACATAAAACACGCTTATAGATAGTGTGATAAATTGACTGTTTTGTAAGCAATGGACTTTTTTTTTTTTTTGGCCAAAGTATATAGAGCAACAAGTAGGGCTTACAAATTACACACTGGACAAGGCTCACTTTGTTGACAAAACTACACTGTCTAAACCATACAATGTAAACAAACATACACCTATTATACCTATTATTTATTATTAAAATAGGTAAATAGATGGACGGATGGATGCAGAATACATGTAAATTCCCGACAGTAAAAAAACAAAAAAACAAACAAACAAACAAACAAACAAACAAACAAACAAACAAAAAACCTGCAATGACAAGTATGTGTATATGTGTATGGGGTACAAAATAGGGAAAGAAAAAGGACATGACAAAATGTGAACCAAAGACACGTATGTTCTACTACAGGTGACTTAAAAACACATGCATAAAATAAATCTATTAAAGCTGATCATGTGATTAAAAAGATACAAGGGAAAACTATAGCAGTTGGTATCCATGACACAATCATAGCTCATTGATACTAGATATCAGGCTATTGATATGCATACTTTGATACTGTATGATTACTTACTCATGTAAGTTACCATGGAATTGATATAATACGACACTACCATATTCAAAACATAAGGACAAATGAGGCCAGTACAGTTTGGAGAGCAGCAAAATCACGAAAATAAAAGTAGCTGGTTAAATTTGAGAGCTTCCAGTAAGTTAAGTTAACTTACTTACAATTTTCTGGCTGTTAAAATTTGGATTAAGGTCAGTAGCTAACGTTTACATTTTTAAAACAGATTTGAAACGTATTTATTTAATTTATGAGACTGATGCCGTTGTCTGATAAAATATGCAATCAAACAAAATGTTTAAGGTAAATGTGTACCTTATCCAAAGATCTCCACCAAGTTTACGCAAATGCTACATGCTATATCGTTAGCCGTATGTAACACTATTAATGTCCCCCAGAACATTAAGATGTAAAAACACAGTTCCTATCTACAGGGTGTGACAGCGGCCACTAGTGGCGAAAACAGAAGAGGCCAGTACATTCAATAAGAAAGAGACTATTGATTTCACACTGTATTTAATCATAATGACCGACCTCATTCGCTCTAACTGTATCTTTAATGACAAGGACTCGTTCAAAGTCAAATGATAACTATCGGTTCCTAATCTGATGGAGCAAGTCTTGTGGATTATTACAATTCTCAATGGGCACAATTCTGAAAGCAAGTCGATCTTAAAACACTCTATTATCCCTTTAAAGACCTAATATGAGGTGAATTATATTCATGTGGAACTGAGACTCTAATGAGGCGCAAAATACATTGATAACGACTCTATTGAAACAGTTACTCCATACATAGTCTAAGGATAGATTCACATCCACCTTCACTTGTTCCATTCGTAGCCTTTCATGCATTATGTATTACCCTTTTAACATAAATATCCAACCTGCGGGAGAAAGAGAGAGAAAAAAGCTTTTCTAATCACCCTTCAAGGGGACTTTCTGTTCCCCTTCAAAAAGGCACTTTGCACAATTATAGCTACTAAAGGGGAAATGGGCTGTAAAGATCCATACTTTGAGCTGCTCTAGCTAATGTGACTAATGTTGTGCCACACAAATGGAGTCATCATGTTCTTTGCATTGCATCATGCAGAGGGGATGGGCTTATAAACCGACTAAGTTTGGCCTTCACAATGTCATCTGTTTTGAGTCTGCATTTTTGCATCATGTATACCTACATATTAATCTACCTTAAAGTACAATATCAACCAAGAACATTTCAGAGCACGAATCAGAATCAGTCACCAACAGGGTTGCCATGAGATGAGAATGTCTCACTCCTTGCAAAGCGACCTCAAGAAGTTTCTAGTCACAGGCAGTAATTAAACGTTGATGACTCTAGGGTGACCCCTCTTGGGAGGTGGGTAGTACTGCCACAGATCCTGAGAACTCTCCAAGGTGCTGAAAAAAATGGACTCCACGAGCAAATGATGAATTCAGAGTCTAACGAGGCAGTGAAAAACACATAAAGCAAATAAAAAATGTAATATCTGTGGATGATGCATCACCTCCACTAGCTGTGGCTCCTAAATAAGTGATTCCTGCAAGAGAGGAGTTCAGACTTCATTTGAACAGATTGCTCTCATAAGATTTTAAATAGAATTGGAATTAATTATTTAGAGAGCTCAATAATAGCGAAAAGACACAGCTAAGACATATTACAGCTAGGCCTATATTATGAGTCTGGAGAGAGATGTGGGAATTAAGACACAAAGATTGAATATCAATAATAAAAACAGGTATAGGTCTATTTAACCTTTGTGTCAAGTGACTTGGAACGCTGATATAGGCCTATACAACCAGTTCCCGTCTTTGTGTCTAGCGCTAGAGGCGTCTGACCACACTTGAAACTTTCACTGTATATTTTTGCTTGTCTATGTTTGTGCATTCCAGACAAGTGTTGCTGTCAACTAAAACAAGAACTATTAAAACTGTTAAAAATTGAAATTGAAATAAAGTAAATAAAGTAAAATAAATATAAATACTATAAATAAATGGGTTTGAGCTGAATTAGGCTAGCCAACTAAAACTAAAATATATAAAATTATATTTTTTACAGAAATATAAAAAAACTAAGAGAAATGACAAAAGCAAAAATACTGAAGTTTAAAATTAAATTATAATGTAAACTGTAAATGTAAAAAAAATAATTTTTACAAAAATTTAACTGATTTAATATCAATACATATTTTACTATAGGAACTTTTTAACAGAATTAAAAAAAAACATATATTTTCAGTGAAGTCGAGTACTTTCCACATTTGGCATGGAACTTTCACAGCGACGCCATCTTTGATTTTTAACGGGAATTGAAAGTAATGCTGTGTGAGAGGTATAAAAACACAAGCAACATCTCTTCAGGACAGGCTGTACTGTTATTTAATATTTTTGGATTGTTCTGCTGAAGAAAAACACTGCAAAATATCTTTCAGAGAAATTTCAGTAGACAAACCCAGACAATTTGAGCGGTGGAAATGTATACGTATAGCTATAAGTGATTAAGGAGCTTTCAAAACCGATGCCATTAAAAATAGTCCTCCTATAAAAGTTTATCCCTCACAGCCTTCACAGAGCCTATATGGCGCTGCTCTGAATAAGGTTTTGTCTCCAATTTTGTAAGGTCATAATTCAATAATCGCCATGGCTCACCATTGGTAGCTACAGAACTTCGATGGTGCAGATGGTGTTGCTTCTGTTGATGTAAGATCCTGCTGGTGGAGTAATTAAAGATTGCAATCCGAAACCGAGGATATCGATGCGAAACTGAGTCTGTGTAGCCTACATCATGCTTCAGGTATTCCTCCCGTATAGAGAACTCAGCTCTTTCCTCTCATGTTTGCTCTGTGCGGGATGTTTAGACTTGCAGATGCGTTGATAAAAGAGTGAAGAAGCTTTCACCTAGAGCAAATTTACTCAACAGAGAACGCATCCCCTGAAATGCAACAAGCCAAACGATTGGAATGAATGAGCGCAAATGTTTTTTTGCAATCTATCAGCTGTGCAGGTAAATTAGGTTTCATGAAGACTGGGGAAATAATATGGCATTTTAAACCAGCTCATTTTTTTTTCAAGCATTGCAACTGAAACGATTATCAGAAATTCCCGCAGGCTTTTGCGAAATTGACATTTAACTAAGAAAAAATAGGGAATGAAATGAGCAAAAGAATGAGTTGTGGGTTAGAATTTAAATGGATTTCTGAAAGTTTTCTTTCTCAGTATGAAACCTTTTTATAAAGACTGACTTTTATGCTTTTTCATTGTCTTGACTTGTCATATTTACACAATGCAGATTTTAATATATTATAATATATTAATACATAACTAAAATAAATTGCTTTGAAATGTTTAAAATCACAACTTCATCTGTTACAAAACTTGGTGACTTTTATGACATTAGGTAGGCCTATATGAACAAAAATAATCACACTTGTGCTCTTTAGTCAAAAATGATCGACCACATAGCAAATGAATGGGAAATAACACAAAAAAAGTCTGAGAACTTTTGTGTGTAGGCTACAACCTACAAATCGGACACGATGCAGAAAAAAAAGTTTTCAACAATGAAGGGGTGACTAAAACACCAAGAGTGCAAAACAGACACACTCACCCACACACAAACAGTCTTTTTATACACATACACACCAATGAATTGTGACCGACCATAGGAAATGAATATGGAAGTTGACAAACACAAATTCTCTACAAATCAGCCACATCAACAGTGAAAAACACAACATAATTAATTAGTATATATATATATAATTATTAAAATGATTAAAATAATAATTAATTTAATGTTTAAAAATATTAATAAATTAATATTTAAAATATTAAGCTGTGAAAAAGCATTACTGTTTATTTATTTTATTTTATTATTGAATTGTAATGTTACCTGTGACAAAATGCTCTCTCTGTATTCAGGTTTGACTGTAATAATGCAAAAACGTGTACACTTCACATCAAATTTATACATTTTTTTTTATATAAACCATGGCAAAAAGTATTTGAAAATTTCAAAAAAATATGTTCAAACATCTTAAAAGTAAGTCATTTTGTCCAAAAACAACTATAGCTCTACTGGCATAGTGGTTACACCATGAATTACATGTTTTATTTTATTTTCTCTCAACAGTTCTGACTTCAAAAATTGCATTTAAAAGGTCTGGTCTCTGTAAATATTGCATAAATAGTAATAAGTAACATAAAATTCTCTCAAAATACAAAATTAAAAAGAAAAAATATTACTGAACAAAAATAAAATGCATTGGTTTTACTGGGATGGAGAAAGTTTCATTTTTAGGTGTCCGGTCACTTCTGACCGGAAGATAACAAGTGTGTCTCCGTAACGAATAGCATCTGAGCATGCTTTATTACTTTGCCTATAGTAAGGCGTTATTTACCGTTTTTTTGATATCTTTCATTGAACTGAGGTAGCAGTCTCAAGAGAGTATGTGGAAATGAGAAGACCTTCAGTTCACGGCTGAACACTCATTAAAAGCTTTTCCAGTCAACCTGGGCACATGGGAAGTCTACAGTACACTTGCTCTTTTTCCCAGTAGCTGACAAACCTTACTTCTTCACCTGAGGGGAAAACTTAGGTAGGCCATGAGTCGCCATCAGAAATGAGCATACAGAAATCTTGAGAATACACTCTGCATGTAAAGTGGTAGTTTCTACAGGAAAGAGGTTATGATTTAGTACACACATGGTCAATGCATGGGAGGACACCGAAAGGTAATTTTCAAGGACAACCATGAAAAAAAAGGAAATTAATATGGATTGAAAATGGTCTTAGAGAAAACGGATTAGCCTACAGCAGCTCAGAAGACTGCATTTCAAATCAGTGTGACTTTTGAAATGTATCATAATCAAAAGAAATTCTGTTAATTCCAAATGTGAACAAACAGCGTGAAAATTTTACAACTTTGATTTCCAGCATTTGATGTACGCTATGCTGTTAAATATATTGATTAACACCAAATACAGGTGGTAAAACCATATATATATATATATATATATATATATATATATATATATATATATATTATATATATTTACTTTTATTACAGTATTTTATGGTAAAATGTCCTGTTACATGCATTATATTTGACAAGATAACTTAAAATTAACCAAATCAGTTGTTTAAAACAATGGCATAAAAAAATAGCATCTCAAACACTTATTACACACTTATACACACTCATATGTGTGTGTATTCGCAGTACTGAAAGTGTTTCATATTTTATGATGATTTACAGCAATGCTTTAGATACCTTTTACCATAGCCAATGAAATGCAAACATGATAAACCATAAAGAAAAATTCCCAGCACTGTTGTTTTTGTTATTGTTAGTCATTTTTAATGTGCCTGGGAGGCACAGGACAACAGCTGTCCACCTTGGGAGAAGTCTTGTCATTGGATTAAGATAATGAGCATATCAATAATAAATGAGAAGGATGTTTTGATAAAATCATGCTGTGTGTTTAGACTGTGCTCCCTCAGTCTGATCAAATAAAATATTAAGACAAATGTAAATCAGTTTCTAATAAGCATCAAAATATAAAATTCACCAGCACAGTACTCAAACAGGGCTTGAATAAATGCCTTATCGTCAGTCAAGTTTAATTGCTCTAGGAGTGACGTAGCAGCCTGATCCTTGAGGTTTAACTCGCGCAACGCGCAGGCACACAGACCGCGTATACCTCGTGCGCTCGGACCGCGTCTCGCGCTGCTGGGAGTTCACTAGCGAGACTTCAGTTCACCGTCGCTCAAGGACAGATAAAGCGAGAGAGTGGTGTTTTCTTTAGATTAACAGAGGAAGAATTAGGTCATCCCATTCTGTTCGAAGTGTTGGGCTCATCATGAAGATGTGCGTGATAACAGCGATGCTTTTCCTTGTGCTCTCCGGGCAGTGCGGCATCCTGGCTGGGAAAGGTAAGACATAACGGACAACTTGGAATGTCACCGCATAAAAAGAAACGCCTGGAGCAGTCTGTCAGACCAGTGTGTCAGATCATATGTGATCAATTACTATCAGTTTGTAGAATTCAAAGTGTCAATGACAGACTTCGAGTGTTTTATATTAGGTCCTTAAGTCGTACAAGTTTGTCTTTTTTCTCCCCGTTTCTTAATGATGAACCTTTATTTATGGCACGAGATCATCATTTTCATTAGGCTAACGTTACTATATGAAGATTTCTTACCACAATACGGACTGTGACTCTATGAGAAACGGATATTTACGTTTCTCTGCATGATCGATGTTACAGCTATTTTCCTTCATCAATATTTCATTGACCTTTAAGACACATTTCTACAGATCTTATCTGTTCTGTTCATAGACTGCATAGTGCTTAAGACTTCAAGAGCATAAAACATTAGCTTTTGCATTGCTCCCATGGAAAAAAAAAACTGTTAATGTGTTTTGGGAGCACAAACATTGAGATAAGAGATCTAATTGTGTCTCTGGGGCAGTGATGAATATGGAGCAGCTCAGTTATTTGTTTAGTGCACAAGTGCTTTAGATGATTTGTGATAAATTACAGTCAGATTGGATCATGTGGACTGACAATGAAAGGCTGAGAGTGTCGTTTCAGGTTGGCAATGAATCTTTCCATATCAAGTAAACCTTATTCCATTTAGAGTTGATACAGTCTTTTTCTATTTCCTGTTTTCTTTTATTTCTCATCAGCATGAGTTAAAAATGCACAATGACCCTTAATTCTTGTAGGACACCAATAAATAAATAAATAAAAACAAGCATCTGTTGAGGTGTGGTGTGTGTTGCATCCATTAAGGAAGTGATTATGAAATAGGCAACATCTGGATGTTTTCATTGCTGTAAGAATACATTTTACAACTTAATGTTCACATCCCCATGTTGTTATGCTATTTTGGTGTTGTGATACAGCAGGTGTCCCAAGTAAAGATTTTGTTAGGGAATATTGCTATTTGGTTGCTAAAGTGTAAACTGACTGGTTTGTATGGAGTTGCTAGGGTGATTCTCTGGTCTGAGTCCCTTAAGTTTCTATGACATTTTGATATGGAAATATTAACCATCTGAACGCATTTCAATTTATGTCTAAGGGAATTTTTCTGGCCGTTTTGTCACCAGCCAGGCATACATCGTACATCAAATCCTTGATAAAAGTCATAGATCCCCTCTACTCAATAAGCTATCATTCATGTGCATTGCACAAACAGTAGCACAATGAGTTATGGGCTCAGGGTTTGGGTGAAAGAATAATACGCTTGACGAATAATAATAATAAAAGTGATGCTTTGCTGAAGCACTAACCAATAATAGAGCATGCACATTTTCCCAGCATGAGCCTTATATAGCTATTTCCTATCATCAATATTTCATTGACCTTTATAGCACATTAGTAATCTATCTGTGTGATCAGTTTAATTTACTGCTCTTGTAGGAGTTGCATTTCTTCTTAATCTTCTCCATAAGGTTCAATGAGGCGTTCAATGGCTGCATAGTACTTAAGACTTCAAGAATGTAAAGCAGTGGATTTTTTCTTTTTTTTTGTCGCTTCCATGGAAAAAGGTGCTAATGTGTTTGTAGGAACACAAACATTGAGATAAGAGATCTAATTCTGTCTCTGGGGCAGTGATGAATATGGAGCAGCTCAATTATTCTTTAGCGCACAAGTGGAATGTCTGTCAGTTGGCTTACAGTACCTACCTGCATGCCCTGATTTACTTTCCTTAGAAGTAACTCCTTGCTTGAGATTGGGCTCTTTCAGTGTAACAGATTGGCAAATCAGGGAATCGGAACCTTGAATATTTGCATATCAATTTTCTGGATTCAAGCACTCTATAAAATTTGGAATGCAATGAATACGAGTTGAAAATTAATCTCCTTTATGCATGAAAAACTGCACAAGGTGGGCATGCCATTAGAAGAGAAGGAATAGAACAGAAATATGAGGCAGAATCGCAAATCTAAACCAATCATTAAATCCAAGCCATTCACATTATGACTCAACACTTTCATAGGTATGATATGACAGTTGAAAACAGACATTGCAGATTGCCTTCAAAACCCTACGTATCCAAAAAAAGGATTTCATCAAAAATGACATCATATTGCTATTGTAATGCTAAGTTCACTTTATCTCTGAGTTTGAATCAGTACAGTTGAATTAAATGAATGTCGTGTTTTGTGAATCTTATTCTGCACACAAGGTTGTTTGCATTGTCTTTACTTTTTTGATTGTGCATTCAGAGTATAGATTTTGTCATTATGCATGTTAAAGAAGAACCAAAGCACTGACCTTGGCGTAGTTAGTGCCGCATGTCCTACCAGATGATTTCGTAACATGCAGAGCTTGACGGCCTTATTTAACAATCCACTTGTGTTGATGTTGGCAATGCCGTGTGTTATTGTGTCTGAGAATTGGAGAGTATTTCTAAAACTCTGAGTCTCAAAGAGAGAATCTGAGATTGGCTTCAGCACACTGGAAAACACAAGAAAGGGATAAAACAGAAAAGCTGTGACAAATAAGGGGAGGACTCTAAAAGCAGGCTGAGATTTATGCTGGCCTTTTCAGAGAAAGCACAGCGTTCTCCCAGAGCTAAATAAATTGGGTTGCTGATCTGGAATAGATGCATAACTTAAGATTTAGTGGTGCAACTTAAGTACATCAAGCTTGTGAAAGCAAAGGCGTTCTCCTTTTAGTTTTGCCTCGCTGCTGTTGTTCGGGAGGTATTGAAAACACAACGCTAAGTGGACCGCAGCTGTTAGATCTGTCTTCATCTTTTGTTTCGAGAGATCTAGCTTTCTTTTTTTTTGTCACGATGTGGCTTCTCAAGGAGCATGCCAATCTTCATGCTAGAATGCCATGCAAATGCTCAACTTAATTTAAACTTTAATTACCCAGCATGCATCATTAGCGTCGATGTGATGAGCGGCAGGGAGAGATGAGGGAAAATGAATGGGAGGGAATGGCAGGAAAGAGCTGCATTTGGAGGGAAGATGGGCCCTGTCAGTGGTGTTCTCTCGCCAGCTGGTCAGATGGCACCAGTCTGTCCCAGGGGTCAGCTCTGGCCAATCTGCACAGGAATAACACTGGATTTTCTTCCCCCCCCCCCACACACACACCAAACTGTTGTTCCACTCAGATGCATTTCCAAATCATGAAGATCAAAGCAAGTGTGCACTCTATTAAGGCAGGGGTTCTCAACTCTGGTCCTTAAGGTCCAAATTCTTGCAGAGTTTTGCTCAAACCTTAATCAAACTCACCAGCTTGTAACTGTCTAGTTTTTCAACTTTTTGACTTGTGTGAAAAGGAGTTAATGTGAATAATGGGAGACGGAGACGCATTTGCCGAATAACACACGTGACTTATCATCTGTTACCGCTGATTTTATTTTATTTATTTATTTATTTACCAGGACAGTGCATATTAACAACAGTACACATGTAACATGCCAGAGTTAGCCAAGGGCTAGTTTTCATCTGTAGTCCTGTTTGCCAGTTGTACAAAGGCACCCTAGGGAAAGTACACATTTGAAAGTTTCATATAAATACAGCTGTATTTGTCTGCTGCAGCACAGCTTCAATAGACGAGAATTATTAGAATGTAAAATCTCACTAAAAAGTGTTTTGAAAAACAACATATTTGTTACCAATGCCACTGTCATTCGATGATGTCATCTTGATGGCAACGCACCTAATTCGCATAAGTTTTTTTTTTTTTGCAAACTTTGAAAAGATTTGCTTCACATTTAGTTTACACGGAAAAAATTCTGAAGCGAAAACGCAAAAGTGGCGTTGCGTTATCACTTTTTATTCTTTGTTTAGACAAGCGTTTTTCGGCGGGAAATCCGCATGCACATGGTAACGCAAAAGTGTGTGAAATTCAATGTAGTATGCACTCCAGGCGGCTAGGGGGCAATGTGGAGCACTTCCACACAACAACACCAAGTCCGTGCATCTGCGTACAACCTTCACTGTCAAGCAGACTTTTGCGTTTTTACCCTTCACACGGGAACGCGACGGTGGAGCGTTTTTAAGATTTCCACTCTGGAGGGTGGTTTCACTTTTTTGCGTTTTTAAGCCCCAAAAACGCCGTCGCCGTGTTAACGAAAGGCACACCCAATAAAAATATTTTTACATTTTCACCCACGAGTGTTCTCGTGTAAACAGGGCCTTAGATGGAAACCCAGCTACTGATTAGTTTGTTCAGGTGTGTTTGATTAGAGAAAGAACCCCAGATATAGTGATAGTTCACCCAACAATTTAAGAATTTTTCATTTGCTCACCCTCATGTCATGTACAATTATCTTTTCCCAGTGGGACACAATCTTTTCTGGAAAAAATGTCTCTGTTTTTGTCCATATTTAGGATAAAAACATTCTTCAATACCTTTAGTGATTCACAGGAGACAAAAAATCAAACAGGTTTGGAATGGCAGAGCAGGTGATTACAGTATTGTGAACTAGCCCTTTAACTTATAAATGCAAAGTCATAGTTGCACAAGCACACTCCCACCCACAAATAGAGTGTATTTTCTCTTCTCGATGCGGCTGATTGCCTGGTGCTGGTGTTGGAGCGCTGGGAACCTGTTCGTATTTGCTGACCGTCTCTGAGAAGTGGGCTAGTCCCTGAGATTCAGTCTCAATTAAATTGCTCTAGCTCCAGAGAGAGAGAGAGAGAGATAGATTCTGGGACGTTGTCCTCCAGCTTTCCTTCTAATTGCCTGCACTGGGTGCTGGTGAGCTGACAACTTGCTATTGGTTGAACAGGGAGCTCATGTTGATTGGGTACAAGCGTGTATAGGCGTTTGCATGGCCGTATGTTACAAAGCAGTGGATCATGACCGTTTCCCTCTATGATGCATGTCTTTCTTTAGAAGTGAATGGATGTAATCACGGTGTTTACAATGGCGTGCTTCAAGATGGATTACTTCCAGTAGACCGCGAGACAGAACCCGCCTCTCTTTGTGAGAGATTGAATGTAGTGTAGTCAGTGTTCGGATCTTGTCCTCCATTCTATCTAACATTCTCAGCCAGAGTTTTGAAAACCCAGAGAGTTCTCTGAAACGCCATGTTATTATTAAACAAGACTTATTGTCTAGGCCTTGCAGCACTGTCACTCACTGACCTCGGGATTTGTGCTGCATTGAACGCACTGTGCTGAATTGAAGCGAACCGCATGGAAGCAGCAAACATAACTCATTCCTGTCCTCCTTTAGGTACACCTTACCACAGCACCTTTTTAAGGGCAGCATCTCCCCAGTATATGCTGCTCTGACCTTTTGCCGTGGTAGGGAAGTGCTATACTCCATGTTTCATTAAAGTGGACTCTAAACCTTATCTCAGTCAGCTTGTCATTTGTACAACCTGGAGTAAAAGTATTGTCTGATGACCTGCAATGATTGGATCATGCCTCAAGCTGCTGGCAGCTTCTTCCGCATCTTGGGAAAAAAACGTTATACATCTCATCTTTCCGGCTTGATCTGTGGAAATACTCTCTCTGACCTTCCATGGTGACAGGACGGCCAAAAAGAGAGAGCAAATCTGTGGTTTTAATAGAACTCTGAGCTGGGTACAGGGCACTACCAAGACTTCACTTCAGAGGTCTAGATCATAGACCATGCTTAGATTAGCCTTGGAGATTCTGGCCTGGAGGACTGGAGTTGAAGAGCCCTGATCTGTTGGTTTTGTTATTATTTTTCTGGGTGGTGTTCTATGGCAGGCTTATTAACCGTACATGGGGAAAATGATAATTGGGGTTGGTCCCTTGACCAACTTTGGGGTCTTCAGAACAAACCCAATAGCACAACCACCAATTTAATAGTTTAATAATAATAAAAAGTTTCCCCTTCTGATTATTGGCTGCCATTTTGGAACATGTTGTAATTATCATTATCATATTATCATTATTATTTTTTTCACTGCTACTCCTACTTTTGTCCAATTCTCACTAAAAATTGGCTGAGATGATTGTTGGACTAGGCAAATTACTGAATTACTGAACAGATTTGAGATTTTTTGCTACCATTACAGAGAAACACTATACCAAATTAAATGTAACTTTGCTAACCAGTACTTTTCTCCTTGACATTCTCAGTTGGATCATTGGATGTCAGTGGTGTAGCATGGAGATTTGGTCTTCCATAGGGATGGACAAGCCCCACAAAGCAACTTCTAAACCATTCTCTTTTTTATTTTCAATTTGCAGTATGCAACGTGTTCCTTCTGTAATTCCTTGTCTGAACCATTACACAATGCCTATAATATGAACATGTGCCCTCATATGGACGCCTTGCATTTGTATTATTTAATTGCCATGGCTAAACCTTCAACAAATTCGAGAGGTTTCCATGATTACCTTCCATTACCTTACTCTCTGACATTTGATCTACGTCATTCTGGCTAGGATCGAACACTCTGCTGATCTGATACCAACAGAGCCTATTTTTAATGGGCTATATGCACGCATAAGTTCCGCATTTGACGTAAGGATGCTCGTCCATTTCCGGTTGTGTAGATTAAAGCGGAGGAAAACCGGAGAAAACGGGATTATGGCAGAGTCTTCAATATTTACTGTCCTCCCGTCTTTGAAACGAAACGTACATACGTTTAGATGTAATTTTATATATAGTTATGTTTATTTAATATAATTTTAAAAAGAAGCATAAACACAACGAGGGGTGTCTGTTTTATCTGTTTTTGTGACTAACGTTTCTTTAGTATAACCATGGAGTATAAAATTCAATATAAATTCTCGGTATTGCATTGGACTCTATGATCGGCGGAAGTTATCGAGCATCCTTAATCCTTCACCGGAAATAACGCCGTGCATAGAGCCCATTGAGCGGTTGGTGTATATTCTCATAGTAGTAACACGCTGAGGGATTGCAAGATGCAGGTGCTGCCCTTTGTGTTGTTTGGATGTTTCAAGAAGGCTTGGAGTTTTATCTTCAAATCATAAATGAATTAGGAGGTTGTTAATGTTGCGCGGGTGCAGGAGACACCCGGGCTGTCAAACTGCAGGTGTTTGTTTTAGATCGAAGCAGCTGCGGTACCGCCCACTCCTTCCTCCCAGGTGGAAAGCCACAGCGTCAGGGCGTGTGGCTCCTGATCTTTTCTCTCGCTTGCACAAACACACACATGGTGACTGTTGGGACTCAAACAGAGATAATGTGAATTCACTTTGCTGGGTAGTTTTAATTACAGCCAGAATCTGCACAGATCAGCGTAAAATATTAATGCAGGTGCGACGTCTCTCTGTGTTTCAGTGGATCGTTGTGAGTGAGCTGTTGGCTCTCTCTTCTCTGTGTGAGAGAGAGAGAACGGGAGTGAGAGAGAGAGCACTGGCACAAAAAGAGAGATGAAAAAGAGACAGCCATGAGTGTTTTCATACATGTGGCGCCTGTCATATGACTGTGCTGACTGAAGCTGAAATCAATAGTGCATGCCACGGTCCTCTCGCCAGTGCTGCAGGAATGAAAATGCTATGTCGTGCAACAAACGCACAAGCAGAGATCAAATGTTTTTTTGTTTTTTTTGGTGTGTATTTGTAGGTTGTATATGATATGTCTCTCTCCTCAGTGCTTGATTTGCTGTGGAGTCAGAGACTGTCCGCGAGCCCACTTTAGTGGCAAGCAGTGCCGCTCTGCGAGTACGGAGGAAGTGGAAGCTTGTCCTCATGAAAGCAGTTATTCATTTTCACGGTCCGTCCTGGAGTCAAAGGCATTATCTTTCCTTCTCCCCTGCAGTGATACACTTGATTCTCTTTAAGTATGTCCATTAAAATATGGTCTCCTCCATTGGATTGAAGAAAAAAGAGGAAGATACAGGGATGGAGAAGATAAAAGGAAAAAGAAATTGGGGAAGGTTCTTAGCACCAGAGCTGAAAATGGTGCTTTCAGTCACCTAAACTCGTTCCCTTTCACCATCATGCTCTTTGTTCTTTTTTTTGTGTGTGTGTGTGTGTGTGTTTTGATCTTGTGTGTTTCTGTGTGGCAGTTTTTGTAGGAGTAATATGAGGGTTTTTAGAAAGATCTCAGCCAGGATTCAAAATAAACAACCACCAAGTGCCAAATTCAAGTAAAATTGACTTGTAAAAGTCTTATTTGAGAAGTAAATCTCAAAAAAGTATAGTATATTTTTAGGTGAGAAACATGTTTTTAGTGATTGTTTTAAATAATGTGTGAATGCAATATGAGTGAATCAGAGACTGTCTCTACATTCCTGCTAAAAAAAAATTGTTGCGTGTCTTCTAATCAGTTTTACCTTATTGTGGCTACGTCCACATTGATCCAGATACATTTGAAAACGGGGTTTTCGTTTAAAAATGCTCTCCGTCCACACTAGCGTTTTCAGCTGTTTTCCGACGTTTCAGTGTGGATGAGAAACTTCTAAATTCACTTTACTGCGCATGTGTGAAACTTCAAAATCTCACTGAGATAATAATGTTATCGCACAATAACAGGATAATTTTATTTAGCAAAATATCTCACCCTCACTGATGCGTCCAGGTCGCATTCAGTCACCCTATGTTTGGTCTAAAACAAAACTGCTCTCCTGTTTTGCCGCAGGACAGCAAATGTAAGTACATTATCTGTCATCTTTGAAGTGCTATCAGGAATAGCACATATTAAATAACATAGAAAGTAACATATTTTAGCAATAGTGTAATGAATAACACGCAAAATAGGCCTACCGATAAACATGAATATCTATTGGTACTACATGGATCACATGACTAAACTTACGTCATCGTTTTGAAATACCGCCGGTTTCACTGTCCACACTACAATGCGAAAACGGCGTTTTCAAATTTATCCACTTTGGAGAGCGTTTTCCAAACGATACGTTTTTTTGTTGACTTAAAACGGCGTCTCAGTGTGGACGGAAGGCCAAAACGGAGAGAATAATATACGTTTTCAAACGAAAACGAATTAGTGTGGACATGGCCTGTAACTCCAGAATTACAATGACGATTAAAATCGAAGTGGGCTGACATTTTTGTGAGGCGTCACATTTCACCGAAGACAAGACACATAGAGACTGGCTATATGATGCTGTGAGTGATAAATGACTTGTGCTGTATGATGGAGAAATGGCTACAATGAACGATTCCTTTGTCATTGCGATACAAATAAATAGGCTGCTACACAGTCTTTCCTGAACTGCTTTATACGCTGCTGAATCACCAGTACTGACCAGACAGAAAAAAATAAAGTTTTGAATGTATGACAGCATAAATACAGTTTGCTGCAAAATAACGGTAGGGAAGCACTTCTCAGGTTGCATGCTAAAAGGATCATTATGTGACCAGTGTAGGCCGATTTACAAACTAGTCCTTTTAATACATTTGTCCCAAAATACACTCAAGCTCAGGTGTTAATGTTTAAATCAGTCTGACAACTCTGGTGTTATATGCAGCATCCACCCTTTACTACGCTATTTCTATATATTTGTAATATTTTTTCCTATTTCAGGGGGAAAATACAGAGAACAAGCCAACGACATGATTATTACAATAAAAGAAAAACATTGATGCCCATTCATTGTACGAAGACAGCATCGCAACCAATCGAAAAGACGAAGGGAGCTGTTACTTATAATTCTTAAAAGCATTACCTTACAGACCATTTAATCGGCAATACTATTCTACTTACGACTCAACAACCAATGAGTGTGAGATGCTCTGGTAAACAAATGAGACCAAATAAATAATCGTTTTTTCTTAATGTAGTGGAGAGAAAATAATAGGGAGATGAGAAAGACGAGGTGAGAAAATTCATCAACAAGGCGGATCAGACAATATTTGGCATTTTTAATTATTGCCATTGACCGATAAGTGTCAGAATCAGGGCTTTTATTTTGACAGCACCTGAGCACACACACACTGAGAGAAAATCTGAATCCCAGTGATTCATTTTAAAATTAATTATTCACAATATTCTATAAAAAATATAAATATAACCGCAACTTGTTATTTACTATCCTTAAATATTGTGTAATATCCTGTTATCTAATTGAGAATCAAAGCACAATGTGATCATGCAAAAAAAAAACAAAAAAAAAAAACAACAATCTCTGCACCCTCTGGATCCAAACATGCACTACCTTAGCTATGATGCCTGACTCGCTCTTTGCTCCTTCTCGCTCTCACTTTGTCTGTGTAAAAGCCAGAGTGATCCCAGCTTATGTGCTGACCGAACTTAAAGCCAGCTGCTCCTCTTGGAGGTGTTGAAGAGGGTTTTCAGGGCTCCTAGACGTGAAGGTTTTCGGTGCTGACACAGAGCCTCTCTAACTCTCCTGTCTTTCTCCAGTCTGAGTCATTACCTCTCCAAAACCCCCCTTTCCTCCGCCTCCCCTCTACCCTACAGCGAGAGTACGGCGTGCTAGACTCGCGGGGAAAAGGAGCACAGGCCTAATTGGATTTGGGAGCAATCTGTCACCTCGCCTTTCTCTTTCGGATCACACAGACAATCGCAGGTGTCCTTTATTTCTTTGCTGCCATCCACGGGAGGGACCACAATGTTTTCATGTCGACTGGCTCATTTTCATTTTTTTTTTGGGTTAGCATTTACACTAAAAAAAGAGCTGTGTAGGGCAACCTCACAAAAAGATGTGATTTGCTAGCACTTTCATGAATTTTTAAAAAAATGATTTTGGTTTTGTAATCTGAATGATTCCAGCTCAGTCTTGCTGTTTTGGTAAATATACACGGGCTGCTTTAACTCAGGGTGAATCTGCAGGGATCTGCAGCGACTCTCGGCAGCGCCGCACCAAGAAAACAGAAGTATGAAAACAACACGTGTGTTACCGTCTCAGCGCTTGTGTGTGTGTTGTGTACCTGCACACACTCCCCCTGAGTGCTCATTACTCATGTTTGGAGCTGAATTGTCCCTGTCTGAACACCTGTGCCAGTGCGCTCGAGGCTCCCAGATGAATGCAAGTGAGGCAGTCTCTCCTCTCCTCTCCTATCCTCTGCTCTCCTATCCTCTCCTATCCTCTCCTATCCTCTCCTATCCTCTCATATCCTCTCCTATCCTCTCCTATCCTATCCTATCTCCTCTCCTATCCTATCCTCTCCTATTTTCTCCTATCCTCTATCCTACCCTCTCCTATCCTATCCTGTCCTATCCTATCCTATCCTATCCTATCCTATCCTATCCTATCCTATCCTATCCTATCCTATCCTATCCTATTCAATCCTATCCTATCCTATCCAGGTGTAAATAGGGTCTAAAACGGAGGTAGTCCAAAATGCTTTCGATCAGATTGCTTTTGTTGTGTAAACATTCATGTGGACGAATGCGTTCGAAGAGCCACGAAAGGCCAACTTCTCTGCCTAGGTGCCTACTGACTAATAAATGCTTGGAAATAATGGGAAGTGTGCTAGCCAGACAGGATTTAAACTTTGTTGGCTGGAGACCCAAGTTTAGTTTGAAGACGAAAAACATACCAAGCACGTTCTCTTACCATTCCTGATTTCTAAAACATACACTAACACACTCACCGTGTTGGCGCATTCATTAAATTGCGTGAGCTTATGTTGTCCATTAGATTGAAAGACCCATACATTTATAGACCCTCCCCTCGGAGAAATCCAGACAGAAGTGGTTGAAAGTTAACAAAAGAGATGGATTAAAATACCAGGTGTAAAAATAAATGAGTCTCCCTCTTCTACTTGTTATCTGATCGACCAAAAAGCATCTTAATACCAGGTGTAAAGATGGCCTCACTCACTCACTTATTTTCTTACTCTCTTTCTCCTTTGCTCTAACCACTCTCTTTCTCTCTCCGTCCATCTCTCCCCCCTCTTTCCCTCCTTTTCTTAATGCAACCTGGTTCCGGAGAGCAGGAACTATCTGACCTATTTTCGGCACAGCCCTTTTCTGGTATATTCGTTTAGGGCATGATTTGTTGCGGTTCTGTTACTCGTGTCTGTGCGTTTGTTTGAGAGTTGCTGACAGATTGGCTGAGAAATGGACAGTGAGATAATATGGTACAATATAATATGTTTTTTTTTTCCTGTGAATTAGTTTCCTCTAGAGTTTTAAATGCGACATAATGTCTCAAACTGTGCTCAAATTTATCAAGATGCCAGAGTCTGCAGTCAATATGAATCTAATAATTTATCCTCAAATTCACCCAAAACGAAATTATTTGACTTATGCTATATCCACATTTAGGGCCAGAGTTACTAAACAGGGCAAATTAGCACGAGAGTGCATTTCCAAAAAAGCGCACATGGGAGTGGAAAGTTCTGCACGTGATCTACTGGCGACACAAATTAAAGAACACAGACGCAGCCAGTACAATCCATCAGTTAGTGTCTGGTTTAAGACGTGCTTGTTTTGGGCGGTAAATAATGACGCGAACACCAGTAAATTGACGAGCGCAAACCAAATCACCTTGCATGATTCATTTAAATCCCATACATTTTGCATCTGAAAGGGAAACTCTTACAAATGCATGTGCAAGAAGGTCAGTCACAAAAATAACCCTGTCCTCGCCTTTTCAGCGCTGATTTTTAACTGCGTGCTAGTGATCGACCGATATGGATGTTTTAGTGCCGATACCGATACCGATTTACCGACTGATTACGGGCTGCCGATTTTCTTGAGCCGATATTTGGAGCCGATACATTTTGCTCACTAAATTTACTTCATAAAAATGACATGATGTTCACAAATGTTACAGGTCTCGATTTAACAAAAGTAACATTTATTTAACTTTAAAAAAAAAAAACTATATTTAACAAATAGTAAAAACGTGAGGTAGAACAAGAACAAGTAGATAAACAATTTAACAAATATTAAAAACATAAGGTTGAACAAAAAAAAAAAGTTTAGTGCTGAAAATAAATATAGCATAATTTATTAGCATAAAAGAAATAATTTATGCCCCACTATTGCCAACACAGTCTCATGAAGATGCGTATCTATACCACGAGTGTCATTTCTCGTGGCATTTATACGCCAAAAGTGTTTTTTTCGTGTATATGGTACGCACTAAAAAACCCTGGGTTAGGTTTAGGGGGGAGGGGGGTGGGGAGTTCGTGTGTATTATACGCAAAAAAGTGCGTATAATATGTACGCGAAAATCGCGTGCCAAATACACGCAAAAAGTGCTTTTGGCGTATAAATGCCACGAGAAATGACATTCGTGCCATAGATACGAACTTTCATGAGATCGGGCTGCTATTGCACACAGTAGCAACCAGCATAATAAAGTGCACAGTGCACACTGTACTTCATTTTAAAAGTAACTTAACAAGTACATTTTTACTTAAAAAGTAAAATTTTCTATGCCGGGAAAAACTATCGGCGAACGCAGCAGTCGCGTATCGGCCGATTCCGATACACGTAAAAAACACAAATATCGGCCCGATATATCGGCCGGCCGATATATCGGTCGATCACTACTGCGTGCCTTTAGTAAATCGCTAAAAGAGGGTTTGCTCTGGCGTGAGCTGTTAGTAAATCTGGCCTTAAGCTCCATACTCTCGCTTTTGACAGAGTATGTAGTATCGTTTGTGTCTATTTGCATTTCTCCTAAGGAATTTAATGAGAAACATCAGAAACAACGAATGACAAAGAACTGGGTAAAAAAAAAAATCCATTTCCTTTGGGTTTATAAGTTGCGACTTGCAAGTCTGAAGTCTGAAGTGACTGATGTGTGTTTGTTTTGTCTGAAAGAGAGCGACTGTTGGTGTACGCATATGTCCGTGTTATCTCTCTGTGGCAGTGGCGTTTGGACGTCCTCTCCACCATATTTCAGTCCGTTTTGATGTCTTGCTGGGCTCTCCAGTGAGTGCTCCCTGCTGTCGGCCGCGCTCAAGCATAACCACATTGCCACTGCAACCCAGCATGTGGTTTAGGTGGCGTGGTGTTTCGAAGTTGACTTCCTCCTCCTCAGTCATCCTGTTTCCATATCTCGCTGTCTTACCCCCTGCCTTTCCCACCGTATGCCACCCTTCCTCGCCTTGCCACGGCGTTATATCTTTCCAACACAGAGAGTGTGCCCCCTGTGGAAGAGCAACTTCGTTTTTAATAAATTGTGTTTGCGGTTGTTTTACATGCGATGAGTAATTGATTGCATCAGATCTGCATTCGGGTTCATTTTTGCCAGCCTCCCTTACCAACAAACAAACTGATAAAACTGAGGCAGGACGGAATCAGGAAAAAAAAAAAAAATCCAGTAGTCTCATTGACATTTAGTTTGTTTTTGTTAGCATCATTTTTTTACCTCCTATCAGCGGAAAAGAGAATTCTGTAGGGTCAGCTCAGTTTGGGTGTGTGTGTGTGTGTGTGTGTTTATTTCTGCTGTTTGTCTGCCTGCCCTGCTCACATCACTTTTAAAAACCTCTACTCTGGATTTCAGAACATTGGATAAACGGCAGTTTGAGACATGCTTCACTGACAGCTGCTCTGCTGAGGCGAGCTTTGTTTGAGGACTGTGTGTGCTTGTGCAGTGCGGCTCTGGCAAAGAGGTACAGTGGTTTCTTCTAGACAGTAGACAGCAAGAGATAAAATGGAGACCAAACCAAGATTTTCGCTTAATTTCGCAGAGATTTCAAAATTTCTGGCCACAGTCACACTGTTTTTGATTGAAAATGCTCTGATTTTGCTCCAACAAAATGGAGACACTCTCTAGTACTAAATGATGTTAGCAATATAACTGCTTCTTGTTGATCACATGATTTATCTTCATGACAGAGACGTCAGCGCATCAAGCAATTGACCGATTGATCCTTAATGACGGATTGTCCTGATTTTTGTCTGGTCTTTGGATGGAGAATGTTCTGAGGAGCATTGTTTTTTCCTCTAAGGCATATGAGGCCTAACGTTTATACTTCAAAATACTTCATGGAGTTCTCAGTTATTCTCTATGGAGGAAAATCACAATGTAGCCTCTAAATAATGTGAAATTTAGATCATTGCAGGTAAAAAATTATGTCAATGTTTCTGGAGAGTGTTAGGTGTTTTGAGCAAGATTTTAGCAACTCTAGTCAACAGTCAAAGAACACAAGGTTTCTGAGTTTTGGAGCAATTCACAAGGCATTTTCTCAGCCTGCTGTCAGGTAGCTAGACTTTCAAAGCAGGCACTCAGTGCTTAAGGACTTTTTTCTGGATAGAGAATAAGGACTTACTTTGGCAGAATATGGCCCAGTCAAATACAAATCTGAGGAAAAACTCAAAACAAGTGCTGACAGCAAGACCACATCCTATGTTCCAATTCTAGATGTATTTTACATTTTAGTACATCTCTCTCTCTCTCTCTCTCTCTGAGGATTGTGGTGGTGAGGGTGTTTGCATCAGAGCACGTTTTCTTTTCATTTCTCTTTAATTATAAACTGCACTGTAAAAAATATTTTCAAGATTTGTTATCACCACATATTTTCTTTTGTCAAATCAACTTAAATAATTTATTTAGTTCAGATAACTTATTATTTTGAGTTTCTGATGGTTAAATTAATACTCACTTTTTCCAGTTCAATGAACTTAAAATTTTAAGGCAACCAGGTTACTTACTTTTTTAAGTTAAACTATGAATATTTTTTTACAGTGTGAAGTAAAATTGTTAAATCAACTTCAGAGCGCTGACTTTGGTATGGAGGTATGGAGGTAGGCAGTGATTTTTTTCCCATTTGACCCTCGACCATGGTTGCAAGTGTACGCCGGATGACTCCATGTCCATTGAGGACGAACTGATAGCGATCAGCGAACAGGTCGGTGGTTTAAACGTTAAATCTGCCTCAAGGATGAACAGAGTACTCGTCATATTTCTTAAAGAAGTTTTAATGGTCAATGAACTGCAAGAGAAAGGACTTGTTGTGAATAATCCATTTTTTACCGGTTATGCCTTTGTCAAATCCTTCTAAGAAAGTTGTACTTTCAAACGTACCACTGTTCATAAAAGAAGATATTCTTAAACGCTACAGAAAATTAAGATGACTCCGTTGGGTCTTAAAAATCCAAACTTTAAACATGTCATGTGTTTCACCTACATAATACCCAATTCGCAAAATGAGCTGCGTAATCTGGTCCTAAAAATAGCAGTTGAGGGTAAAGATTATACAATCTTTATCACTTCAGATAAATGCAGTGTTTTTTGTGTGGTGAACATGGACACTAGAAACAGAAATGTCCCAAACAACAGAGCGTTAACATTTTGGCAGGTTCAGAAACAACTGTTCAGGAGAAAAATGTGGGCGTAACACGGCCGTTTAGGACTCAGGAGAATAATGCGGCCGGTGATGACACAGTATGGCGCTACAAGTGCTAATGCTGTCGGGGACAAAAATGAAAGTACTGAAGCACAAAAAGTAACTTCTCAGTCTAAAAATAGAGACGAAGCTCTATTCATGGAGTATGTAGAAACAAATGACAAAAATTATGATAAATTAGAAGAAGTAAATGAAAATTGTAGTCAGCCATTTACAGCCGGCACTAGTGTTGCCATGCAGGTCTTATAGTGAGTCAGATGAATGAGAAAGTGTAGGGAGTTTTTTTTTTTTTTTTTAGAAATGGGAGACATTGATTCTCAAACAGGGACACCAGAATTCAGTGGCTGTGAAACAAAAGTCTATTCTTCAAAAGAGATTTCCTAGATGAAACAAAAGGTGTATGGAATCCACAATTTGATTTTTTTTCCCCCAGTTTTAAGAAGATTTTTAGTGTCTTGTTGGGATGTGATGATAAATGCAAACGTTAAAGAGTTTAGCAGACAAAAACGGTATCATCTTAAAAATATTACTAAAGTAAAGATGATGATTCACTCATCAAGAAGAAAAAAGTAGTCGTTAAGAAGACTTTGGAGAAAGACAGTGTTGTGCAAATATCACCTGCTGTGTTAAGATATTATGACATCCTTAAATACCGGATCTTTAAATGTAAATGGATGTCGTTAAAAAGAAATGAGAACTGCACTTTTCAAATTTTTGGCTTTTATAAAGTCAAGTGTGATATTTTTACAAGAAACACGCATGATGTTTTTAACCAGGGAGAATGGTAGTGCTTCCGATATGATAGAAATTATTCCTGGAAGAATGCAGCGGGTGGATATTATTTAGCAAGGTCTGTATTTGTCCTTTATTAATGTATATGCTCCTAATGTTAGGTACGAACGAGTTGTATTTTTTTAAAGAAATTACAGGACACAATGATTAGTATTCCTCATGATAACTTGTGGCTGGAGATTTCAATTGTACTCTTGATCAGACAGTTGATAGGAATCATGTCGAAAGGGAACAATTTTGATGGTAAAATTGTTCTTAATCCAATTTCTGACAATTTCTATGTCTCTGTTATAGTTACAACATTGAGTAATACTTGTATTTGGCACTTTAATGGGCTATATGCACGCATAAGTTCCGCATTTGACGCAAGGATGCTCGTCCATTTCCGGTTGTGGAGATTTAAGCGGAGGAGAACCGAGGAAAACGGGATTATGGCAGAGTCTTCAAAATTTACTGTCCTCCCGTCTTTGAAACGAAATGTACATGCGTTTAGATGTAATTTTTTATATAGTTATGTTTATTTAATATAATTTTAAAAAGAAGTATAAACACAACGAGGGGTGCCTGCTTTATCTGTTTTTGTGACTAACGTTTCTTTATTATAACCATGGAGTATAAAATTCAATATAAATTCTCGGTATTGCATTGGACTCTACGATCGGCGGAAGTTATCGAGCATCCTTAATCCTTCGCCGGAAATACCACCGTGCATAGAGCCCATAACACTCTGTTGCGAGATCGCATGTTTGTACATCTATTTGCTTTCTTTTGGAGAGCTTGGAGAGAGAGAAAGAGTTTAAATCCCCAAGTCAGTGGTGGGACATTGGGAAAATCCATATTTAGTCTTTTTGCCAACAGTATGTAAAAAAAAAAAAAAAAAAAAAATTCAGAAGAAAGTCGAACAGTTGGAACAAGAAATTATGAGATAAAATAGCTCCATAAGTGAAAGTGGTGGAACAAGTGCAGATTTGCTTGAACAATTAATTTTCTCCTGAAAAATTTGCATAAAGAAAGAGATCAAGGAACAATAGAAAAAAAAAAAAAAGATTTACTCTGCTTAACAACATGGACTATTCAACATCATTCTTTTTTGCTTTGGTCAAAAGGGTTAGAGAAAAGAAGTTAATTAGTCATCTTAAATTATCTGATGGAAGAGATTATTTTCTGGAACTCCAAAATTGAATGAAGATAAGAAGATGCCATTAGAAAAGCCACTTTCACTTGTAGAATTTTTCAAAGTTTTGGTAGAATCCAGAAATAAAATTGAGTATGAATTATATAAAAAATAATAATGATATACTAATTATTTTTAAAGTGGTGTATAAATGCTAATTTTATTTTTGTGAATTATGATGACAAATTAGTGTTTCAGTGGTATTGCTGAATACTGAATTTAAAATGTTGTTTATTACTCATTGTTATTAAGTATTTTTATTAATTATGAAAATGTGATGATTATTGTATAACATGATAGGAAAATAAAGTGTTAAACATCTCTCTCTCTCTCGACTCTGATCTCTCCACTCTTAGTTCTGGCTTTTAGCACCCTGCGTCTTTTGTGCTGTGCCTTCACTGTTGTTGGAGATAACTCTTAATGCAAGGCCACTGACAACACGGAAGAGAATTTGAAATATCAATATCCATCCTCTTCATGGGGAATCTCAAGACTGATAGCTCGCAGCAGTGCATGGCCTCAGATGAGCCTGTCTGCCGGTAAGCGAGATGCACGGCTCATGGCACATAGCTTTGAATCTCTAGTCATTTAGCATGCCAGCTTTAGCCCAAGCCGAGTCCTGTCTGCAGCCCAGTCTTTCAGATGCGCTCAATGACCTTGAGCCGATGCCAGTCGGAGCCAGCAGCACTCCGGTGGCATACGAGCAGAGAGTGGGCAAGAGAAACAGAGCGAGAGAGACAATGGTGAGAGCCAAGCTCCCCCATATTTTACAAGTACTGGATCCCTGCCAATTGTAACATTTTTTTTTTTTTTTTAATAAAATGATTTGGCTTGGTGTGCATCAAGACTGTACATTACAATAAAGTCAATTTTTGAACTGTAATGTATATTATGAATATATAAATATACATAAAATATATAAAAATATTACATTATTTGAGGATTTATTTAAAAAGCCATCACTGGATTTATTCAATAAATTATAATTGCATCATGTTTTTTTTTTTTATATATACATTTTTTTAATTGGATTGCAGATGACATGCTTAAAAAAATCTTTCTGAAAGATACTTTTTTTTTTCTTCCAGGTTTACAGTAATGATGAATGACTGTAAAAGTCATGGAAGTTGATCCAAAAGGTGTGGGAATCATAGGTTGCTGTCACTTCAGTGCACACGACTTTTCAATCACTTGCTGCTTTTGTGGCAAGACAGTTACAATAAACTATAAACAAGCCCCTATTTTATGAAAAATTGCAGCAAAATTGGATTCAATAAAAGTTTCAGATCTTGGAGTCGATAAACAATAGTATCGGTTTTAATAATGGAGTGAATCAGAAACTCAGGCGGAGTAACCCAATGCGACGTTTCTGTTCAACCAACGCTCAGACGCCTTTCAGAAGCGCATTCAATTTTTGTTATCACGCAGCCTGAGGAGGATGATTCACATTCTTTGAAATGCCACCGCTGCCAATTCCTCCACAACCTCAGGCTTTCACTGGCCTGCTTCATTGTTTGTTTCTCAATATTAGACGTTCACATTGTCAATAATAAACCCTGACAATTACTCTCATCTAACACATTTCTTACATGTCTTAAAGTCTTCAAAAATCTCCGATTTATTCATGTCACTGGCTCTTAGCAGGTCATGTAAGTTGAATACAGACAGAACAAGTCTGATATTCAAAATCTGACCTGGTAACTTGTAGAGATTAATTGTTAGAAGATCACAATCTCATTTCAAACATCCTAAATGGCAACATTTTTCGGTATGTCTATTCATTTTTTGACAAGTACGATCACAGCGGACATTCAATTCTGCTAAACAATTATTCACATCTATTAGATATTTTTATCTAATAAATAGACAGCAGCAATAAACATTGCATCAGATTCCTAGTAAATTGCATGTTATTTTGTTTAGTTGTTAAGTTGTCTATTCAGAATCATGATTCCCAATTTCTCCAGAATTGTGCAGCTCAAGCGACTTTTATTTCAACCAACCAATCAAGAATGAATGATGTATGATATGTACCGGCTTGGTGGTTTTACAACCTACTTTTACAAGGTACTAAGGTAGGAAATAACCTCATTTTACAGCATACCATGGCATAATAATGTAATAGAAATGTTTTGCACGTTGTTGTTTACGAGCTTAGCGGCCGCAGTGTGTTTGTAAAGATCCGGACCAATTTGTCCCTGCGTTCCTCACTTAAGCGTGTAAAGAAATGCGTGTATGAAAACAGCCTCCTTATTCTTTACACTTATTAAGTTATAAATTCTCATATGCTGCATTGATAGGATGAGGTCTGAAGATGTGTTGGCGGAGCTCATCACTCACAGGTAGTGCATAAAACGGTGAGCGATGTACCTCGCCGAGCCTGCGCGGACTCAATTATGTCATGCACAAGAATATACTGCTTTGATTTGGAGTTTAATGTTTGAATAATAGTCACTGTATATTTTATAAATTTCTTCAAGGCCTTTTTTCTAGTGCTTTTATGCATCCCACAGCTTTTTCTCATAAGCTGGTAGATCTTCAGGTTCCTCTCTCTCTCTTATGCAGTGGTGGACAGAGAGGTGATCATTTGCCTTGTTCACAGACATCCCAGGTGCTTTTAAACTGTTAGCCACTGTCACTTATTACTCCAATTATCAGTCCACAAAGGAAACGCGTGCATAATAATGGCCGTGTAGCACTCAGCGCGGGCTTCAGTTGTGGTCCGCCATTTAGGGGTAATTGGACATGAACTGGTCTCTGTCTTATATCATAATCTTGTCCACTGTCCTTGTTAGTGCACCATGGCTTTTTTTCTTAAACGGATATGCTTTCTGAAATGTCATTACCTGTGTGTGTGTGTGGTTTTGTGTGTATTTTATTTCATTAACTGTTTTGAAGAATTGCCAAAACGGCTTCCTGGAAAATGAGACCTGATGGTCCCTAAATCTCCATCTGTTTATACTGCGCTCTCCCTCTGGGCATCTAGAGGCTGATGGACCCGGAGCCCCGCAAACGGTAATGGCCCACTGCAGCTGACCCCGAGACTATAAGAAAAGATGAGCTTAACAGGGGGGCCAATATAAGCAACACATATTGATTTGTGTGTCTCTCTCTGCACTGATCCAGAGCTCAGCTATTCGTTGGGAATCACACAGCTTCTTTTGAACTTTTAAGTAGTAGTTTATCCACACATTCATGCTGCCCCCAAAATTGTTTAAAGGTGCTATATGTATTTTTTTAGCGGCCTATATATCAGTGTTTCAGATTGCAACCCATTTTTACAAGAGCAAGCACTCATGGTACACTGCCAGACTGAGACTTTACACACCGGAGAAAGCATCACACAACATGCTGGAACTAAACTCCCACTCAGTGGCGCCTCCAGAAATTTTTCGTAGGGGTGGCCAGATGGGGCCAGTTAAAATCTTGGGGTGGCACACCAAAACTACAGTATAAACCATAATTTCAGAATTGTTTTCTACTGTTGTAATAAACCAGCCTGTAGAAAACTATCAGAAAGACTCAAGGAAACTCCTACTGATATACTTTGGTTTATTGTGTAATATTTAATGTTACTAATGATATTAGTAGGGCCCAACTAATATATATTACATTGTATATAATGATATATATTATATGATATATAAGGGTCCTTGCCCCACAGCAAATTTCCAGATACTTACATAATTGTGATGAATTTAATCATTTTTAAGTTATTAGTTTGCAGTGTAAGATTACAGTTAACACCTTTAAATATTACATAAATGTATTATGAATTTTTAATACACTTAATGAGTGTATACATCAGCAGCAAAAAGTAATTCTTGAAAAAAATCTGCACAGTAATTTTATAAAATCTAAATATGTTAATAAAAACAAATTACTATTAGTTCTCTTTTAAAATTCAATCAGGCAATCATGTCACAATTTTATATTTATATATTAATGTCAAGAATTCAGAAGTGCATAGCCTAAACTACAAATAAATTATATACAATTAAATTATGCTTATTTAAAATGTATTGAGCAGGCTAGGTATAACGAAATATATTGGCTTTTAATAATATTTCAGTGCGCAAACCCATGATTACATGAAAAACAGAGAGCACACAGCGTGTATGCGCATCGCGGGTGAAGAATGATGTGCTCAAAGCAACATGGAGTCACAATGTGCAGCAGCACTGCGCTTCATTAGTGCGCATTTAAAAGCTCATGTCACAAATCGAAGAAATGTTGAGCGCACAAATCCAAGTGCGATTTGTTCCTTTGTTTCACAGTTATTGTGCGTTTGATGCCGATTCATAATCCTTGTGATATGTATGTGTGATCTAACAGAACACGGTAGTGAGTCGTTAAAAAACAGCAACAAACTCCAAGAAAATAAAGTAATTTTATGCGAATATACAGACTTTTATCTACAGATCATGCATTTATAATGTCAATATATCATGTTGGAGAGAGTTTTACCGTGCATCCAAGAGGCGCGCGTGCTGTTTGAATATGAATGGAGAATGATGACAGCCGCAGAGGAGGGAAAACGAGTTTATACTTTAATGATGTAAATATACTTCTGTCCCTCACATTAAGCTATGGAATGACTTCAGATGACTTTGTCACCCAAACTGACGTGAAAACGTGGCTGTTTGCATCCCTGCCTGTCCAAACGTGGCAAAAACACACCTAAAAGCTGCTGTAACAGTATACCATTTGGCACTTAAAAAGCACGTCACGACACATACTTCCCCGTCTTCTTTTACTTAAGAATATTTTTGACTTATTTATAAAATGCATAACTGATGCTACAAAAATTAATACTGGCCATTGGGGTGGCCAATGGGGTGGCCAGGAGTCGGCCAGGGGTGGCCATGGCCACCCCTGGCCACCCCCTGGTGGCGCCATTGCTCCCACTGTAACGTTACAATAACAGGATACTTTTATCAGCTTGACGCTGAACTAATGCTCCATGCTCGTACCATGATAACGTTACATTGACCGCATTTAGCCGACGTGGTGTTATCCTTTTTTACATGGGTGTTATCTAACTATTCGTGTATCAGTGTCAACACGGGTGCACGTATAATATAATAACGAAAGCGGTTTGTGAATTAGACAATTTCAGTGTAATAGTAAGATTGTAGGAAGTAACATCACTGTACTGAACGTGTCTGGAAATGTGTATTATAAACAATATGATAGTAGTGGGATGAGTGACGTTAGACAATAGATCTAGTAAAAAAAAATAAAAGTTGCATCCTAAAGCACCTACATTTTGTTATCCTGGAACAGTCTTTTGTGTTCATTTCATGTCTCATGTTTGTTGTTGTTTACCTTGCTATTTCATTACAGTTTACCATTATTTCAGCATATCTCAATAAAAATAGCCGAGGTCTTTCCATAATGTTTTTGTCCTACCTAAGTCGATCCGATTCCCGATTGGCCTGACTAACTACATCAGATACTTTTTTGATTTGTTTTTATATTTATGTGGAGTTTGTGTTGGTGTGTGTGTTGTGCTGGAGGCAGTAGTTTTTGATGTTATTAGACTCTGTGTCGTCGTTAGCAGCAGTGCCGTCATATAGACTGTATCCGATGGATTTCGCAGAAAATCCGACCTGGAGATTTCACATAGAAATAGGAATACTGGCCTTCAGAGGTAATGGGCTATATGCACGCATAAGTTCCGTATTTGACGCAAGGATTCTCAACAGTTTCCAGTTGGGGAGGAAGCAGAGGAAAACCGAGGAAAATAGGATTATTGCAGAATCTTTAAAATTTACTGTCCTTTGAAACGAAACTTTCATACGTTTAGATGTAATTTTATATATAGTTATGTTTATTTAATATCATTTTAAAAAGAAGCATAAACACAACGAGGGGTATCTGTTTTATCTGTTTTTGTGACTAACATTTCTTTAGTATAGCCATGGACCATCAAATTTAATATATATTCTCGGTATTGCATTGGACTCTACGATCGGCAGAAGTTATCTAGCATCCTTAAACCTTTACCGAAAATACCGCCGTGCATAGAGCCCATAGCAAAACCCGAAAAGTGGATCATTGTAATGTGTGATTACAACCCCGTCACACGCATGCAATAAAAAAGGATTCATTTTAGAAGAAAAGTTACACACAGCACCTTTAATATTTTTATTTTTGCAATGCAAAATTTGATCTTTTGCAGATTCTCCAGGTGTATCTTTTCCGTACGATGCTAAAGGGTGCGAATTCAGGCCACAAAACTCCAAAAAGGACTCAAAAAGTAGTCTGTATGAAACACTTCACTTATTATTAAAATTATTATTATCCATTATTCACTGATAATGAAATCTAATTCTGAAAAATATGCTTTTGTACCATTTCTGAATTACTGATACAATACTTTCTATTGAGGTATACGATTGGCCTCTGATTGATAGCTGAAGATTTCCAGCTAATAACAATTTTGGTCCGTTCCTCACTCAACACTCATGACTTCAGAAGAAATATGTTGCTTTTGAAAGTCAAATGGTCTCTTATTGGCTGAGGGTAACTACATGTTGGCAAAACTGCAAGTTTAAAGGGATGGTTCACCCATAGATTAAAGCATTGTACTAGAACGATGGAGTCTCTTATCAGTCATTCAGAAATGTTACAAAAACAAGTTTTTGAGAACTTCATGCAAAATAGTAATCCAAATTTTGACCTTTCTGAATAAGTTGGCCTTTTAGACAAACATAATTGGCAACCAGTATTCCTCCTGTACAGTGTATGGTTCGTTCCCCATAAGGTGTCAACATTAAGTGTACTTGTGTCAGATTTTAGGTCAAGTTATTTTCCCTGAGAGGCACAACTGCACTTATGCCACACTGCATTCGATAAACAGTTTCTGTTGTCAATAAACGGTCCACACTTCCTCTTGATAAAAAGGGGTCACCCGCTTCGTAAAATACGACCAAATCTCTCTGTAAAACCGCATTCTGTAGTCAGGCAGTCTGCCACAATAGTAGTGAGATTGGTTAATTGAGTCTGTGACTGTCTGTGTCTTGTCATGCTTCAGGATAAACACAATGCCATAATCACAAAATGACAAGGTAGTTGTCTTGTGAAAACACTGATTTTGATTTACAGGGTTGCACAATTACAATAAGAATCATAACTTGCACAGTTTTTGCTTGAGTTCTGAAGGTGTGTTTGTGTGTGTGTGTGTGTGTGTGTGTGCTGACCTAAATTAAACGTCAGCATTTACAATTATTAGATGCTTGCAGCAACTGTAATAATAATCTCTTTTTTAAAATAATTGTTCAGCCTAGTATTGTGTCATTGTCTCTGTTCTCCATTAGATGGGAGTTTAAAGCTCTTTTTAAATTATTATCCTTTCAGTTCTTTTTCTACAGTATATTTTAATTCCACTGTATTGATTGTCCGTTTAATTGGAGGCTGTGGCCACTTCATTGCTAAGGAGTCAGACGCTGTTTATTGAAGGAAGCATTTATTGATAAGAAACATTCATTGATGTAAATGATGCCCTCAAGCGACGCTTTAAATGGCCATTTAAATAAAGCGCTGCTGAATTCTCCGAGCCGGGCCACAAGCTGTGGATGCGATTGTGTTTTTGGCCGTTTGGCCTGAGATGCAGGCATAAATGAGTTTACCGCAGTGTTATCAGTCAGAGCCCACATCCATCAGCGCCTGCCAACATCCTGCCAACTCCTCTGAGTCTAGCCTGACCCGATCCCCTCCAAGACCCCGTGATGACACACTTTGTACATTTCTCTCCTGCAACTCACAGTACCTTCCTTTTCTAAGCTCTGATCAGCCATCTTGCTGTCTGTTGCCTGTCTTTATTTAGGCTAGTATTATTGTAGTATTTCTTTTTATTTTATTTGAGTTTAAGTTTTTGTTGTTCTATGTACTTTTTTGTGTTATTTTTAATTATCACTTACCTTTTAATAATTTTTTTGTATATATGTATATATTTATTAGTTATTTATATTTGGTCACTGTTATCAAAGGAATTATTGTTATAGTATTTATGAAAAAATGCTGTTTTAATATAACCTGGCTAACGCCAGACCACCTATCATTGAGAATGAGACGTGGTCTTGAAACCACACGTTCATTTTCCCATATTTGAGCCGTGGTTTACGAATGCCCAGAGCCGTATTATTGGGTGCTACGAATGTCTATCAAATGCGCCTGTACGTAGCTCATAGCCAATCGGTTCAATGATACCAGATGACGTATGTATAGAGCGACAGAAAATTAGACGATGAAGAAGACGATGGGTGAGATTTAGGAGATTTATGTATACACAAAACGTGTTTCTCAATGTCAAGAATACTTCCTTGCAGGACGGGTCCTTCCAAATCATTTCCTTCAGAGGCTAGACGAGGCTCCTCTTTAGCATTCGGAGAACACGTAAATGGAACAGGCTAGCAAGTGCACGTCATTGCGTCATTACATCAGTGAAAGGTCTGCTTTCGGCGCTGCAAAAATGGTAGTGCTACTGGTTTGGTTGCTGTACCGCACTGTTTAAACACACTTGACAGTACTTATTTTGTCTTGTCAGCCCTCATAGAAATAAATAAATAATAGTAAGGGATAATAGCAAGACAGTTGTTATAGTCATGTGGATGAAGGACGAACCCAATAGCAGACAGCAAGTAACTCAAAATAGGGATTTATTAGGCCTAATGGCAAAAACAGAAAACAAAACCCACACGAGGAGGTAAAACAGGACTGGAGGAGAGTATACTTAGACTACGACACGATGACAAACTAAGACACTGACTTGACAGGAAACAAACTCACAATTCTCATAAAACAGTTTCCAGACAAAATACTCACTGAGATAAACTCACAATGTTTGACAATGTACCGACACAGGACAGACGACAAGAGGGGATTAAATAGGGAGCAAACTAATCAGGAAAACAGGTGAAAATGATGGTCTAATAATTACAACATTAGGTGACAAGACAACGTAAGCACACAGCCCAAACAAATGGCCATGTGCTTACACATAAAACATGGGTCTGTCATGATCCTGCCACTAGACTAGGAAAAATCAAGGAGATGATGGCAGAATCATGACAGTTATAGCCAATACAACCCTGCGAATCCTAACACGAAGCAGACGGGTCTTGAATCAGCCTGAAGGGGTTGTATTCGCTGTGACAACCGCCTTGCTATACATTTTCCCACTTTTAATATGGCTACCTACCAAATAAATCAATAATTTGACACAAAATATTGATTTAAAAAGGAGTTTATTAATTTAAAAAACGATTATATTACCTGAGTGAACTACTGCGTCCATAGCAATATGATCTAACTTTTAAAACACATGAAATGGTGTTCAACAAAAAAGGCTAACGTTATATGAAGTAAAAATAATATATATATAAAAAAAAACACTCAGTTTCAGTCAATCACATGTTAAACTTGATTACCTACTGTAGAGTAGAGTAGTATTGCATCCTTCATATCTATAACAAGTGTTTAGTTTAATTATATTTATAAAAGAAAGATAGGCTGTACCGAGTCTTTCCGGAAAAAAAAAAAGAGCATGTTGAGGCGTGCCGTGTGGGCGGAGCTAAATAATCACGAGTACGTGAAGCTTTTGCGTTGAGAGCATCTGTAAGCTGTGACATCCCAAAACAAACCATGGCTAACAATCCGATTCAGCCATACATTTTTGATCCTGAATCAGATCCCAAAGCTGAGATTGAAGACTAGCAGCAGCAGCAACGACTACAGCAGGACGTCTCTATGTGGTGTGTACTAGAGTCCAGTAACTGGACCTGTATTATATTTGCTTAGTGGTTTTCGTATTTTTTTTTTTCTTTAAAGGTGTACATGAATTCAATTAAGGAGGCAGAGCATTTGTCTCTCTCAGTCACAGTTTTTCGTCTTTTCTCCTGATGTGAAGACATAAGAAGAAAATGGGCGGGAAAAAATCTAAGGATGAAAGAGAAGCACAATTTGGTTGTGGTGTTGCTGCTCTTTGTTCCTTGGTGTGCATTTGCTCTAGAGCGATTCATCATGATTATCTTGTCGTAGGCAGGTAATGTCACAGGCTGGACCGGGGCTATTTATGGAGCCGCTATTGCAGCCGGTGCCCTGTGCTTGGCAGCAGCCATCCCTCTCCAGGCCAGGCACATATTCTGCATGGTGACAGCTTCAGGACAAAGGGATCAAGGGATGGATCAAAGAGAGGGGGAGACAAATAGATAGATGGAGAGAGATGGATGCAGAAAGAGAGAACGAGATGGTTCCACCTGCAGGTGATGGTTACAGTTAAATGACCACATGATGCAAACAATGTCCTGAAAATGAGCCCTGCCAGGGGAACAAGCAGTCCAGCGGAAACATCAGCCCACTTGGGACAAAAAGTGAACTGGAGGAAGACAACTCATTCAATCACTGCTATCAGAAAGCTCTTGGGTTTGCGTATACATAGGGCTTTGTTTGGATGTTGTACATGGAGTGGTTATAGTTTAAAAAAATGCACCTTAAAAAAGAAAATTCTAGTTGGTCAGAACTAAAGACCGATAGACAGATGAATTTATATATTTATTTATTGTTTCAGGATTTTATCTTCAAAGTTCAAGCTTCAAACAACACTGCAAGACTGGCTAACAGTAACATACTTTGAAGCACAATATTCCATATCAGTAATCATAATTAAACTCAGCATCAACCAGCATAATTTATTTTTTAATTTGGATATTGAGTTGTTCATACTCCATGCTCGTAGTTTTACATTTTGAATTACCTTTGACGTAATTTAACGCTCACTCTAATTTCACAATTTAATCATCAAAAATACTAATTTAATAAAACCGTTAAAAATGTCAAATCTCATTATACTATAGTTAAAATTAAATTACATTTTTAAATTCTTTTTACATAATTATATAAAACAGTATTTTTTATAGATGTGAAAATGACTTGTAGCATTTAAATGGCTGATATTTAGTTGTAATTATATAGGGATTCGTTTTTCTAATATAGGCCACTTATCGTTATTAAGCTATAAATCTATTTTCATATGGCTATCAACATTTTAACATTGCTACATTCCTACACTGTAAAAAACAATAAGTAAAATTTACTTAATTTTTTCAAGGCAAGTTTTTGCACTGATATTTTTGAGTAAATTTCACACATATGATTAATTAAACTATACTTAACTAAGTTAAGTGAAAATAGCATAAGAAATTGAGTAATATTTAGCTAATTAAAGATTAAGTAATATCTATTCTAATTAATTGAATTTTTCTTAAAACAACATTTCACTCATACAATATACCATTGAATTATTATACCACACTGTTAAAGTAATCATTAATTGCAGTATGTCTCATCATGTCTTCACTTTTGATATAGCATGTGTGAATGCAGACCTCTACTTGGTAGACAATACACAATGACGGTAACATTTGACAGATCGTTTTTGGGTTTGAATGTGTCATTTTAAGTAGAAAATGAACTCCAAATGTCACAAAATGGCAAATTACTAATCCTAACAACAAAAGTAATGATAAAATAGTGTAAATACAGCTGGAAAACAGTGAAAAAAATCAACCTCATTAATTATTCATGGCCCAGTGCATGATGGGAACACCAGTATCAGAAAAGTTGAGTAATTTTACTTAAAGGTATAGCGGAGGATTTTCTTTTTCCGGGTGGGTAGTCTATACTATTAGTCCACCTAAGTGTCAATCATTCTGGTGATATGTTTACGTAAGGCCGTCGTAGGCTACGTGCTCATCCCTATGTAGTTTTCACTTTCATGTGTATTATGTCGGAGTTACGGTTTCAGCCATTCCTTTGAAAATGGCTGAGGGTCGAAAGAGAAAAAATGTTTACTAAGTGTATGATAAGAAGAGAAAGGCCACAGAATATAGAAACAAGACCAGAGAGATTTTGGGTGAATATCACATGCTGGCGTGCGCTAAAAGCACAGGTTGGGCTTCTCGCTGATGCCGCAGTCGCGAAGATTCTACCAGACAGGTAAAGTTTGTCACGCTATTTGGAGAAATCCATTTAAAATCACTAGTAAAAGTTAATGCAAGCTACAATGCTAGCCCTGGCACGAGTCATGCACCGCATAGACACGGTAAACATCTCAATTTGTCTAAAGTAGCCTTTTGTCCAAAATGGTAAATGGTATCACGCTGAAATATTCTAAAATCTTGTGTGTTTATTATTACACAAATGCAACAAGCTACTTCTCCATATGCAACTATGTATAAAAATAACGTATTAACAATGACAGATATTATGTAACGTAATTGCGATTTGCAAAATAGTTTCCTCAGAACGTATTTCGTGTGAGCTTTGCACATATCATGTCTTGAGTCCTCGGTCACTCAATCGATCAGTATAATAAGTAAATAAAACACGGAAGGGCATTTGACATGTTGTCTTTTTTATGAATGTTTTTTAGTTAGTTTAGAATTTGCAACATAATTGTGCAAGGCGTATAGACGTTCCCTAGCTCTCGGGAGCAAGTGTTGTGTTTGTGCATGTGCATTTTTTTTAAAAAATTGGAGAGGGCGGGTCTTCTCTAAAATTCGGAAAGATCCTCCGCTATACCTTTAATTTTATAATGTTGATATTTACGCTTTCATTTCTACACGATTTAATTGAGTTCTACTATAGAATTTACTTATTTTTTTTAAATTCTTGCCTGAACTAACCCTTTTCATGTTTCTGTAGTATTTACTTCACCACAAAATCATTTTTATCAGTGTATATTAAATATATCTCGTGTTTACCAAAACGAGCACTTACGTGGAGGTTCTTTTTATGTCCATTTGTTGATTTATTGATAATGGAAGCAGATTTGTGGAGTGCTTTCTCGGAATGTGTATTTTTATTCGTTATTTGGCGTGTGTTTTCCAGTATGGAAGATGTGCAGAAGAATGTGGAGTGTCTTTGAAAGTTTGATGAAGGTCTGGGTGCCCAAGTGTACCCTGGATAAAACCTGCCCAGCATGCTAAATATTGCATACACAATCCTTTTAAAAGCACAAATTCAGAAAGGCAAAACAGGGCAGAGCCAGGCCAAGGATGATGCTTCGGGCCTTTAGTGCGCATGTACGTGTGCGTCTGCATATCATCGAGACAGGGATTGTGTTTCCACATGAATTTGTAAGAGTGTGGTGTGAGTGAGTGTGCATTAATATACTTTCTTTGTCCATATTTCTTATGTTTGTTCTGCATGGTTTATCCTCCACTGTGATTTTTCTGCCTTTTTGATGATGTGCTTTTACATTTGTAGACTTCCTACATGTCTGGCTCTCCAAGGGAAGGAACGTTGCCTTATAAATATGGATTGTGTCGGCTGGCGTGTTTTTTTCCTCCCCTCAGATTCCTGCTCTGATAGTGTAACATATGACCACTTGAAAACCCTACACCTGCTATAAATCTATCCTAGCCTTTGGCCCTGACAGGAACAGGAAATTAATTAATATTAATATTTATGGCAGAGTGACAGTTACTTCCTCCTGGCGAGAATTCAGATCCGTTCCTTGGTGGCTCGTGAACGAAGCCCTGGCGATAAAGACGGCTGTTCATTTGTCTCTGCCCGGGATTCTTTGCTCCGTCAGGGAAAGCACTTTGCAAGCAGAGCAGGACATCATTATGGTGTGGTCCGTGTTTCAACCACCCTCCTCCTCCCAATCTGTTTTGGCAGATCCTCGCAACTGGACTGGAGCTGATCTGTGAATGTGTTTATCTCCTCTTGACCCTGTCTCTCCAGAAGATATTTGTCCTACACTGGTCACACCTTCCCTTGACCTTGGCTGCTGGGCCCATTAATTATGTGTCCCATGCCGCAATCAACTTTCGCATCAGCACTTAGACAAAGGACACACGCATGCTGAGATAAACCGAGGCATTCGGTTCGCTCTCCTCGCTGGGTCAAATGCCCATTTAAAACATCTGAAGCAGCTCATTATCTACAAAGTGCCGTGCTTTGGGTGGGCATAGATACTTGCCAATTATCCATAATTAATTGTTTTCAAATTATCTAACCATTTATTATGGTGCTAAGCAGCGTGCGGAGACAACTACATCATATTAAACTGTTTCTGGTGTTGTTCTGGCAATAATTTGCTTTGATTATGTGCAGTTAGCAGAGGTTTTGTATCCAAAATTGAACTACTGACACGGTTCACGTTACGCCACTGCTGACAATTTCTGACATCTCTAGTTTTGTCGTTTCCAGGATATCTAAAGCAGGAGCTGTAAAGGTTCCACCGTTTTCTGAAAAGTGGGCATGGAACAGAGGCTTATTTGCATTTAAAGGGACACACACACAAAACGGTGTTTTTTTGCTCACACCCAAATAGGGACAAATTTGACGGGCTATAATAAATGATCTGTAGGGTATTTTGTGCTGAAACTTCATGCTTATTTTGGGGACACCAGAGACTTATTATATATTGTGAAAAGGGGCATAATGGGTCCCCTTTAATGATTTTCCTAAGATTTTTGATAATTGCATCCATGTTTCAAATAAAGTAATTGATAGAATATTTTTAACAGTGCATTTCATAAGTTGTAAACATAAAAAAAGATCATTGGAGTAAAAAACAACAACAAAAAAGTCCTTAAAATGTTTAATTCAATGAGTTACTTACCGTTTCTTAGAAATTGCGGTTAAAATTGTTTCAAAGTATTTTTTTTTTTCAGTGTAATTACTAACAATTAGAATTATGCGTAGAAGTATATGTTTATATGTGATGTGTGTGTGTGTGTGTGTGTGTGGTATGTTGTATATACTTGTATATACTGTATATACACAATCACCTTCAACAACAGCATACTGACAAACGTGACAACGTTTATCTGGGTTCCACAGTCAACACCTCCAACAGTCTAGACTGCAAATTAGACATCCGTATTGGGAAAGCATCAACAACCTTTGGCAGGCTTAGCGAGAGAGTATGGAAGAACAATTCACTGGCTCTCCACTTAAAAATCTAAATTTACGAGGCCTGCATTCTCAGCACTGTCCTGTACGGCAGCAAAATTGGTGCACCTACTTCAGACATGAACACCGCCGGAACACCTTTCACTTTCGTTGTCTGCGCTCAATTATTATTATATCTTGGAAGGACCATGTTCCAAATTCGGATATCCTCTTCACGACCAAGAGCACAGACCTCTACAATATGCTGCGCACCCGCCGCTTACGATGGGGTGGCCACTCCTACCGCATGGATGAAAAGCGTTTAACCGAAAGCAATTCTGTACGACAAAAATGCTGATGCCCCTCGTCCAGTCGGCTGGCCGAAGCTTCGCTACAAGGATGTCCTGAAGCATGACCTTCAGTTCAGGTCTGGGCGATATGGCCAAAAACAAATTGAAACAGGGATGATAATGGCATCAAGATAATTTTTTTTTATATCAGTCGATATCGATAATTATCACGACAAATGTCAAATCTTTATTTCTTTCAAGTTTAAAGGCAGATTTTTGCTCTTAAGTGAAAGTTGTAGAAACCAGAGTGTTAGTTGTGGTTTTAAACTACTCTTTATTGTCAGAGCATATGACAAACACTTGCCAAACCTGAGTTAGAACATTCAAACATTTGTCATTTTTCCTCAACAAAATAAATATTATATTCCATTAGTCCTTACATTGTCTACATTAATAATATAATACAATTCAATATGTATATCCCACATTTTGTAGTGCAGTTGACATTAGTAGGCTAATGTTACTGTAAATCCGTGGTAAATGACAGTGTTTCTCCTGTTCGTTTCATCTGCCTTTTAAACTGGTTTAAATCACTGAGACCATTGTGTTCTTCACTGAATTCAAGCGCTTCTCAAGAGATCTCGTGACCGAGGGCGTTCAGAGTAAACACGTCTGCTCTGGTGAGCTCGCGCTGCACTGCCATTTGGACTTTGAGCCGAGCGGGTAAACAGTCCGTGAGGCGCGCACGATTCAAATGAGTTGCGTTCCCGATTTTGGCACATAAATAACATTACATTTATCTTACATTAACATTTATCGAACTTTTGATATCGTTTTATCGAGAAAAATTATATCGTGATAACTATCGTTATCGTTTTATCGCCCAGCACTGCCTTCAGTCATTCGGCTTCCCAAGCGATACCTGGGAAACGCTTGCCGGGCAATGTGTTGCACGCCACCATAACTTTCTGGTGCCAAAGATCTTGTCAGCAGTGCACAGACTTCCTTAACAGTAAAAGACTGAAGCTCTATGCCAATCATCGTTCTCGACACTAAGGGCTTGAATGAATGAATGAGCTCATACCATATATAAAATTTGTCATTCTGTCAGCACTACAGTTGCCTTATGACAGACAATCCCTGTGGAACAAACTAGGTTAAGTGCCTTGCTCAAGGGCACCGTTGATTCATGGATCAGCCATCTGGCCTTTGAACCTACAACCTTTAGATTACCAGTGCAGAGGTTTTACATCACCCCTATTTAGTATAATAACTTTTAACTTTTTAGGCCAGGGTTAAATTGGACTGGGGTGATAATGGCATTGAGACGCGTTTAATTCAAAAGTAAAACGTGTGGCAGTCTAACATAGTTTGATGGGCACCACTGGGAAAAGTAACACCGCAAGTGAATAGTTTGTCCCTTTGAGGCATCATGGATTCCGCAATGTCAAATTGTTATTATTATTCCTTATTTCTTTTCATATAATTGCAAACGCATTGACGCACACGTTAAATGATATTTTTGTGTGACACTGGGATAGTTGCTTTATCGAAATGCACAATTCCTCAAACGCTCAACCTTTTTATCCTTCAAGCTTCAAAAGTGCGCTTGATCAAAATCTGCAGTTAACTGAAGCATCAAATAGAAATATAAACAGTGGCCTGTCATTCAATTTCCATTGGAAATGCAGCATGAGGGGAGGAAAAAAAATCAGGCGAGTGCTTAATGTTCTGGTGATGGAATGCAGAGTAAATAGCTAGAATGTTTTTTTTTATCACAGGTTTTTATCTCTTTTCTTTTCGTATTTCCCTCCAGGCTTTAAAAAGGATGTACAAACTACATACTGACATCAGAACTCTTAAAACAAGACATAAAGTACAAATGAAGCATGGTGCACTTTACCAGCTTGTATTTCCATCCCTCCTTTTTTTTTGTAATAATGTGAGAAAGCATAACCCGCAGATATAAACGTTGTAGAGACAATCATTTCTCTCACATCATGTACCACATCATGATTTTCTCCATGCATCCAATGGATCATTTCACAGAAATTTAGTAATAGTCAATTTGCTGAGTTTTTGAACGCTAAAAGCCTGTGTGGACTGGATGGTGATTATTATGATAGCCATCATTTTCCCAACAATGTTCTCTCAGTGCATTTGTGTGACAGAGCCATTAATGGAAACCTGTTTACTTTAAACTGAGGTGAAAGCAGGAGACAGCTTTCAGATAAATAGCTTGTTATCGCTCTCTCACTCGCTCCTTCCACTCACAGTGGTGTAGTGCAGGGTACAGTACAGTATATGCAGGTATACGGCGTATACCCAGTTCTTTTTCAGTCAGCATTGCGTATACCCACTTCTAAATCCCCTCAAATGTGCATTGTTTAGTTGCTAATCCAATCTCGTGAATAAAAAAACACCCAATCAGCATCATACCCTTAATATTAACTAAAAATTTTTCCGGAATGATTCTCCCATAGCGACAATAACTGACCTTCTCATCTGATCTGCTTCAGCACTCAAACACCCATTCGTCAATGTCAAAATGTTTGAGACCAATCAATTTTTTCACAGAAGCGCGAGCCAAGCACAAATCCCAACGCGACGCTTCACTTCAGTTAGCGATCATACAATGTGAGATAGCCTAGCTAAAATATACAGCTGTTTTTCGAAAGCAGTTTTAAATGACCGATAGAAATAATCCGTTTGATCAAAGACAGTGGAAATTATAATCTCAATTTAACAACACAAGCACCCCATTAAATATATTAATAGGTCATGCCCCCCAACCCCCCTGGCAATATCATTTATGGGACCTGGGTATTTAGAAAACCCAACGTACGGCCCTGGTATGCAAGAATACTAGTGATTCTATTGTGTTCTATATTCTTCTGTCTTGCATATTCAATACTAATGCAAGACTAGTCTTACATGACACTGTTTATAACAAAGAGCGTTTATCCTTTGCTGGGACGCTTAAAAAAATATTGGGGCCATAAATTAAGAGTATACCCAAGGCACCACTACATCACTGCACACTCATTCTATCGCTCTTTATCGTTTCCTCCCTCTTCCTTCATTTTCCTCCTGTTCTACCTGCATCTGTATGGACAAGGAGCCTTGAAGAAAGATTGGTGTTAGTATTGGCAGGCACTTAGCAGAGGCTGGCTGTTAATTTAAGAATGAGGGCCATTTGCTAATGTTGAGTCCCCCTCTGCACTTATAGTCGCATGACAGGGTTCAAGCTCTTAGACGGATAGATGCTGAGAGCAATCTAGAGACGAGAAATTTTGCAATCAGTATAATCGCATCCTTCCCTCCTCAGCAACTGTGGCAGATGGGACCAGAATGAGTCTTACACTGAAAAAGGTGAAGGAATAACTATCAAAAATAAGGCAATAAGCTACATATTATAGGTGCTGTAATCAAAGTTGATTAGTTGTCCCACTAGTTAACTTTCTGTGTCAGAGTGCTGTACATGGCAAAGTAAAAAACGTATGATTTAAAAAAAATAATAATAATAATAATTAAAGAATTATTTAGCAAGGATATATTAAATGGTAAAATGCCATTTTCATGTCCCCAGAGAGTGTGTGTGTGTGTGTGTGTGTGTGTGTGTGAAGTTTTAGCACAAAATACCCCACAGATATTTTTATATAGCGTGTTAAACTTTTTGAAGGGTTTGCACAAACGCACCGTTTTATGTCTGGCGCTTTAAATGCAAATAAGCTGCTGCAGAGGGCAGGGTTTCAAGAGCTGCGATTTCCTCGCGCAGACACATTAATGTTAAAATGGAGTCAGTCAAAGATGGAGACTCAAGAAGTGACAACATGTAGAATACAACAGGACGTCTCAGAATGGTTAGTTGATGAATTTATGTTTCTGATGTGGAGTTAAATATCTTCAATTAGGATATTCTGTCATGATAATCTATATATCACTCATATAGGAACTGTTGTGAGATGCACAGAGAGTGACTTTCTATTGCATGTGAAAATATGGATGCTAAAGTTTGAGCTGACTCACAAATGTACTCTTATACAACCACTCTTCCTCTTCTCAACATTGACTGAGCTGCTCCCCAGGGCGGGGTTTATGTACATTTTAGGGTTGGGGATGTCACTAACCCTGGAGGAATGTTGTGTAGTCCCTACCAGCCGTTTGTTGTAGTCCTTTTCTTTAAAAGCAAATATCTTCCTTTGCTTTGAACATTGAGCGTTTTAACTTTGATAATGTTGTTTATGCTCAAACAGCAACATTACACATTAACTAAAGTTAGAAAAGTGAAATCATACTTTCCCACCCTTTTAAAGGGGTCATCGGATGCAAAATTCACTTTTATATGGTGTTTGCATATAATCCTCAAAAAGTCTAAACACTCTCAATAATCAAGCAGTTTGGATTTTCTGAGTAATATGTCATATTGCTCACGGTCCACCCACGACCACTGACGGACTGTCCACCAAGGCATCACTTTGTCTTGTGTCGACACACCCCATGGAAGAGAGGGGTGGGGTGAGCAGTTGCTCATTATCATTTAAAGAGTTATTTGGTTTGGTTGTTTGGTTTCTTTTTGGAACAGCCCTTCGATTCTTTTTAAACGTTTGGGAGCATAATTTAGGAAATCATTTATGTATATAAATTGGCAAATAAGTTTACTAAAAGAAATTTTATAAATATACATACATTTACTTTGACAAAACTAGTTTTACTTAACTGCTGCATGAAACATAATTTATATATATATATATTTTTTTTACAATACAAAAAAATGCTTTTCATTTTCCTTTGTGCAGCTGTACAGTATATGCTAACATTCCAAACAAAGATAAAGGATATAACGGCTTCTTGAGGGAAAAAAAAGAGAGAGAAGACAGAGACTTAGGCTGCTGGATACAGAACATGGAAGAAAGGATGTTATAGTTTAATTTTATTTATCCATTTGCTTTAGTCCCCAGAGCTCTGCGGCCATCTTCAAAGCCATTGTTCCCCTTCTGTTTTTTTCCAGTGAGTGCCATATTCCTCTCGCTGACCCCAGGGACAGCGCTTCCTACATTAACTTTGCAAACACAGTCGGGGATAGCCGCCAGGGCCACGCGCAAATTGAATTCTTTTTTATCTCTTTAAAGGCGGGACGGGAGGGAAATAACTAAATAGCCCTGTGTTACGAGCCAGTGTCTGTGGCAGCATTAGTCCTTATAGCTGGAGCAAATTGACTTAAAACAGATCAAGGCCAATTTAGCGAAGGTCACACAGTGGGTCAGGAGCTACACCTGAAGGCATGGATCCACCTGGAATCATCTCTGCCAGTTTTATTATGTTTGAACGCTAATTTTTTTATTTATTTTTTTTAGGTTTTTGTGGTGGCCTCTCTTAATGCTTGCATAGACAGCTACTGAAAGTATCGCTGAAGGCATGTTTCAGATGCTGTTTTAATGCTGATAACTGAGCACACTTTAAACTTGAATTGTGATTTTTGTCATATTTCATTGACTCCAAAAGCTTTAGGGTTCATCTCAGAGCAGAGGGGTTCTGGTGAGGTTGATTTGAGCATTGTAGCCTGAAGGCAGCAGTGTCAGAATCCATCTCACCCATCATTTCAGTTCCACGCACAGCTATAAAATGCACCTGGGTTGGAATACGAGATCTGGAATGGCTGTCATTTTTCTGAGATGACACCGCTCAAGCGCGAATCAATATATTTATTGCCACGTGTCGGTTTATTTTAAAGATCTTGGCAAGAGTTGGCGCATCTTCTCAAGAACTGCTTTTATTTGTGCTGTGATGTTTGTGGGAGCTTTTAGGAGATGCATCAAGGTCATGTGCAAGACCAAAGGAGAGTGAGATGAGAGTGGCTCGACAGGTGACATGAAGGCCCTGTTCTGTACGTCAAAGTGCCTGCTGTCATTTTGTCACCGATGCAGAGAGGCTTCCCAAAACGCTGCTCTCGGCGTCCACCACAGACTTGTCAGCCTGTCTTTCTCCTTGACGTGGGCCAAACCTGCCACACAGACGACAGGTGATTAAAGTGTCAACATTCCTGACAGGCGCACAGTAGAGAGCGGGGGTCCTCAAACACGAACCGCATTAGCAATTGTTGACACACATACACATGCATACCTGTTGCATGTCACTTCTACCTCTCTAGTGCCAAATGTACACAACAGAAGTGTCAAAGAAGCTCTTCTGAAATGGCATTTAGGTGTCTTTTCACACTGATTGATTCTGCTCAGAAGTAGCATAAATTTACTCAGACATAACCATTTACTTTGATACTAGAGGCTGAAGTAGTTCAGAGCAGGCTTAATTTAATCAGGTTTTTATGCAGCATTTCATTTTAAGACAAAATTTTGAGCAGGCACAGAGCAGCCTTAACTCAGCAGTGTGAAGATGCTAGGAACACTCTATTATGTGGTTCTTTTTTGAATCACTTTTTAACCATTTGAAGTAGAATAGCCACATGTCATTCATTTCATTATGCCTAAGGCTTGTGTTACTGACTGATTATTACATTATACACATTGTGATGGTAGGCTACTTTGCAAATCAAAATAAATAAATATGGCGCTTTTCCACTGCATAGTACGGTACGGTTCGGCGCAGTACGCTTCGACTCGGAGCGGAACAGTTCGGTTCGCTTTGCGTTTCCACTGCAGTAGTACCCCTTCAAAGTGTGTGGGACTGATTGTTATTTGCGCGCGCCTCTACTGCCATGACATCATCTTAAAAGCGCCACATTTTCAAACCCACAACACAGGAACAATGGAGACTATCGAGGGGATGGTGTTCCTGATTCTCGGTATGTGGTTGTTTTTAACTGCTAGACGGAAAAATGTGTTTAAAATGAGGCTGATGGCAGCAAAACAAAAATACTGCTAAAAAAGTGTCTCGTGTCTCGTGTCGCAAATCCAATGACGCTAGTAGTGACGCTAGTAGTGACGATTCTGTCTGACCAATCAGTGATCTGCAGTGTTTCACGTCACATTTTAGTACCGGTACGGTACGCTTGGAACCTCAACAGACCAGGTACCATTTAAAGCGACCTGAAGCGAACCGTACTGTACCATACCATGCAGTGGAAAAGCACCACAAGTGAGCCGTACCGAACCAAACCGTACCGTACTATGCAGTGGAAAAGCGCCTATAGTTACCACTTGTTTTGTACATTGAAATGTGTATATTTTTGGTTTTCCAAAAAAAAAAAAAAAAATCTTTTAAAAATATCAAGTGTAAAAAATTATTTTCAATGTACAGTAATTACATTAGTTAATATGAACTAACAGCAAATCTTACGATAAAGTTAAAAAAGTTAAATGTCCGTGTTATGAACCCAGTATCGGTCATATTTGTGGGTTCTGTGTTTCTTTCTGTTTTGTTTGCAAGAGGCAGTTAGAGTGAGTGATGTCATTATTGACTAAGGAGTTACACCTGTGTTGGAGCTGATGCCGGCAATTAAAAGCAGTTCCCTACAACTGTGACGGGGCGCACTCTCCCATCCTAGTGCCATTTGTGTCTTGGAGTCCGTTGTTTGTTTGCTTTCCGTCTCGTCTCCGTCTCATTTAATTATTCTTACTTTAATAATGTTATTCTTTTGAGCAATATCCAATGTGTTGTCTCCTTCTTTGTCGCGGCTTGTAAACCGGCCATGACAAATGGGGGCTCGTCCGGGATGATGGCCGTGCAATGTCATGATCTAGCATATATTGAACTTCAGCAGCTAGATGTAATAGTTTATTTGGGGCAGAGCACGATATTGATTTTGTGGATGCTGAGCCCATTCGCCAATATTTTTATCGTGTGTCACCAAATAAACTCTTACATGTGGCTGCTGAAGTTCAATATATGCTAGATCATGACATTGCACGGCCATCATCCCGGACGAGCCCCCATTTGTCATGGCCGGCTCGCAAGCTGGGCATCCCCCTGCTTGGCTGTATGTTTGGGTTGTGTGTTGTGGGTTATTAAAGTAAGAATAGTTAAATGAGACGGAAAGCAAACAAACAACGGACTCCAACACACAAACGGTATGAGGATGGGAGAGCGTGCCCTGTCACAGTTGAAGGGAACTGCTTTTAATTGCCGGCATCAGCTCCAACACAGGTCTAACTCCTCAGTCAACAATGACGTCACTCACTCTAACTCCCTCCTGCAAACCAAACAGAAAGAAACACACCACCCACAAATATGACCCATACTAGGTTCATAACACCCCCGGTAGTAACCCACTAACCCCCAAAAACGCATAAATTCCTAAGATTTTTAAAAGGTTTTAATGAAGTGTCATGCTCAGTAAGGCAGTTTTTTTTTAATCAAAACTTACATAAAAACTGTAATTGAAAAATATTTACAACTGTTTTGTACTTTAATAATTCCAATATGCTGATTTGATGCTTCTTTTTTTCTCTTCTTCTCATTCTCCCTATTCCCTCCTCCTCATCAATGTTGGGAATTATTGTGCTGCTTAACATTTATGTGGAAACAATCCTCCCCAACAGGATTATTAAATGAAAATAAAGTTTGAAAGAATAAATTTTATTTGAAATGGATACCTTTTGCAACCTTGTACAATGTACATGTGTCCAATGTCACTTTTGATCAATTGAATGCATTCTTGCTAAATAACATTATTTTCTTTAAATAAACACCTTCACAACTTACCGTAGTGTATTAACGAACATTAACAGACATTAATAAATGCTCATTGTTAGTTCATGATAGCTAATGTATTGACAAATGGGACCAGAATTGTTTAGAGGATTCTGAACCGGGTTCATTAAATTCCTTGCGATTCCCACCCCATGCGTTGAGATGGGTTGCAAGTCACTTGCAAATTGAGAAAGCTGACAAACAGCTAAACTCCGAGGAACTCTACTGCACCCACCCGCCTTATTAAAGAGTCCAGATAGCCTCAGGGCCACAACCCTATATGTCACTGCGAGAAATTTGGGTTGTGCGCTGTAGATTCAACTTGTCGATGTTCAGCAATATATTACACGAAGTTGCCTTTGGAAATTGCAAAAGATGGGAAGTGGCCCGGGGAGTATGTGAGGCTATCACTGGCACAATGTCCTGTGCCTTGAGACATCTTTTTTACCAAAGTCATTACAAGCCTATGCTTGTTCTCAGAACCCAAACACATTTTTTTGAAATTGTATTACTTTTTATATTATTTTGAAGCTGGTCACCCCACACAAGTGTTTGTTGTCGTTCTTTTCTTCTTTTCAGACTCATCACGTAAAAAGCTCATTGCAATGAGACAAAATAATAATGTTATTACCAAAGACGAATAACTTATATGCGTCCTATTACGCACTGCTCGAGTGCCCATCGGCACTCATCCATTCAGATGTTGACTGGCTTTGTTTTCAGACGAGCTGCTGCACAGCCTTCTTATCAGACCTCCATCTAAAAATCATCTGGCATAATAAAAGAAATGGAACAACTCTATCTTTCACTTTGAAATGTTCTCGCTTTTGTTTGTTTACTATTGGTATGCATAAGAAAGGAAGACGGATGCAACTGCATCTTTGTTTCTTAATGCACTTTGTTTGTGTCCCCTCTGTTTCATGCTTGTTTTTCATGGTCAAGTTGGAATATGAATCAAATATGAGAGTATGAGAATTTGATTTTGAGACACTTTTTTAGGGTTATACATTTCTTTTGTGAGGCAAGAGAGAGGACATATCTGCCATAACACACACTATATATATTTTTTTTCTTATATATCGTATATTCTATAATTCCTTTTTATTATTATTGTGTAATTTTTTAGGTACCACTTTACAATAAGGTTCATTAGTTAACATGAACTAATAATGAACAATACTTCTTCAGCATTTATTAATCTTAGTTAATATTAATTTCAACAACTGCTAATACATTGTTAAATTCAAAGGTTGTATTGGTTAACATCAGTTAATGCACTGTGAACTAACATGAACAAACAATGAACAGCTCTATTTTTATTAATTAACATTAACACAGATTAATAAATACAGTAACTGTATTGCTCATGGTTAGTTAACACATTATATAATGTTAACTAATGTACTAATTACTAATTATTGTAAAGTGTTACCAATTTTTATATATTTTTTTACTTATGTATATATATATATATATATATATACACACACACACACACACACTAGATAATATTTAAATAGTGTATGAAAAAAACTCAAAAAATGTACAAAATATAAGATAATTAAGTTATATAACATAATGTTATATAACTTTTTTTTTACACAGTGTTTATTTGTTGAAATATAACTGTTCAGAACAATTTTATATAAATGTAATACATTTATATCCTGGTTTCCTCAAAAATGTTAAGTAGCATGACTGTTTTTAACATTGATAATCTACCTGTTTCCGGGGTGCACTACTATTTACAAGAAAGTGGGCAGAACTTCCGTTGAGGCAGCGGAAGAATGCCAATGGTATTTTGTGTGCTAGCTTTTTCGATCATTTTGTCCTATTTAAAGTTGCAAACTTTTATGAAAGATGTCGTTACGGAGCTCAGGGACAACGTGCGTTTCGCGGTTCTACACATAACCGGACTAAATTAATGCAGTGGCTTAAATTAGTTTAGTAGTTTCCTGTAGCTCAAACAGTAGAGCATTGGTGCTTGATAAGAAATGATAAGAATGTATACAGTATGTGTACCTTTAAATGCAGTGTAAGTCGCTTTGGATAAAAGTGTCTACCAAATGCATAAATGTAAATGTAAATTAGAGTGTTCCTGCCAACGATTGTAGAGTTTCCATCACCTCCCAAAAGACACGATTCAAAAAGAATATGTCTGACCCCCAAAACACCTGTTTGTGTGCTCGTTTCACTTCGTTGGTAAGAAAGCCAACACAGGATGTTATTATCCAACCATCTTACACTAAAAATTTTAAGTGAAAGGCTACTGTGAGGCAACATGTGTAGAACATGAATGACACACAGTAAACACTTCAGTTTAGTACATTTATTAGTTAATAATTTCATATCAAAGTACAATAAAACATTTTCGTGCCCTTCATTGTCCTTACTTTACTGACCTCCCACAAAAGTGCTGCTGCATAACTACAAGAGCATGCTGGCCCTGATATACATGAACAACCCACTGTCACTTGTCACTGATGCTAGCACCCAAGCCTTATGATGTGAAACGTAGACTCTGGCTCGGCTCAGTGTTAGCTTTTAGATACACAAGGTCACTTCTGATGTCCTTAAATAACACTCGACCGACTTTATCACTGTGTGGATACTGATATTCCTCTGAGCTTTTCAAATTGCTCATCGGCTTACCATCACAGCCTACTGAATCTACAAAATAGCTAGAAATGCTATGATATGAGGCCACTTCTTCACGTCATCCTCCCAACCACCTAATGATTTCTGAAAGATCACGTGACACTGAAGGCAGAAGTAATGGCTGCTAAACATTTACAAGAATAATTAACAGTTTAAAATATATAAAATGTATGTATTTTATAGATGTTTGTGCTTATGAAAAAGCTTGATGATCCAACAAGTTCAAAAGTTGTGGTGTGATATATGTGTGCTCTCTTCATAACACGCTGATCATGCAAGACCCAAACTGGCTCCAGATTTGCCCTCTGTCTATATCTGCCACGGTTCCTGAGGAATGAGAAGTGAATTGATGAGCTGTTCTAATCCCATTCTGCATTCAAATAGTATTTTATGATGTGAGTGAAATTAAGTCCCACAGATGTCTTGTAGTTTGCTTCTGTAGCGCAGCAGGAAAATAAGGTAATAATCCCCGAACGGTGTGCATGGATAATGCTTCCCACAATTCCCTGCCCCCCAAACCACCGGCACGTCTGAATCATCCATCAGAACATTTATTTTATTTTGTTATTTTGCACTCCGAGAGAAACCGAGAGCCAAAATCCATCTTTTGACAGGCTGAATGGCTTTTAATTTGATTTCCTCATTGCGAATCGAGTTAAGAAATGAGAACCGCGCAGGAGGGAAAGAAACGTGGTAGGCGAGGCTTGTAAAAAGAAAGACATCAGATTAACATGTCATTTTCCAGTCTGACTATAAGCATCTGCTTTTTAATACTCAAACATGTTCTCTATTACCTTTTCCGTCACTTTGGAAATTGTTACGGCATTATGCTGTCGGGGGGGAAAATGATCACTGATGAAATCCCATTAAAGAGCAGTCATTTGTCGGTCTGTTCGCGGTTTGTTTTCTTTTGCTTTGCTGTCAGGTTACAGGAACTATAAACCTCTTCACGATCCACGAGAGAATCACACTGTCATTCGGTTTAAATGGGCATTCACTATTAAGAACCCCAATTAGTGAAAAATCTTCCAGCAATGACTTGACAGTCATTTTCCCAGCTGCATGTTTTATTATGGATTGCATTCAGACAGGTGAGCCAGGTGGTTTCTAACCTGTAGATTGATTCTTTTTGTGTTGAATCACACATGGATTTTGTTTTGACAATGCTGTAGCATTATAAAACTCCTAATTAATCCTCCCTAGGCAGAGGATTTGGGAGGAAGAAAGATAGCAAATAATAATTAATCTAAAAAGTGCAGTGGGAAAAAAATATGTATGGAAGAAAGATTTGGTTCTTTTCTGCCCATATTTCTAAGGAACCACAGCGGCTGAATAATTGGACACAATGAGCTCTGTATGAACAGATGTGTTCATTTGGCCTCTTTTTTTTCTCTCTCAGTGCCCCGCTTTGGTCTAGACCATGTTCATCTTTCTAAAACCCGGCCATTCATTCACACGGATGGTAAACAAGTCCCTGCTGCAGATGATTGATGTCCGAAATGTCAGTGGAATTTAATGGAGATGGTGTCTCGAACTTGGAAAAAAAGGCAGAGAAAAGGAAACATTAAGAAGATTACACCGAAGAAAGCCTATGTATCATTTTAGTATTTATTTCTAGAAGAGGAGGGGAAAAAAAATCATGAATAAATTATTTTTGTTGCCAAAAAAAAGTGACATTTACAAAGATAATGTAATTGCTTGTCTTGAGATATGGGCCTCTCTACGAACTTGAATCAAACCCAAATGTTCTCTCTCTGTCTATCTTTCTTTCTTTCTCCATCTGTTTTATTTTAAACTACTTTCTTTTAAAGTTTTCTGTAAATTTCAGGGTTAATTACTGGCATTTAAAGACCCCATGAAATCAGCATCGGATGTTTATGGATATTAATCAATTTCTGTTAGTTTTGGAGCCATCTATTTCCAGGTCTTGCGTAGTCAGACCTTTGTCGACATTATTGGCCAAGGACCGCCCCACTTAGTCATGTTTTTTTGTTGTTGTTCAATGTCAAATTCATATGGGAAGTATATGTTGCTACACTAATCTATTTTGTTGCCTACATATGCCACAGATATTTCCTTCTCAGTAAAAGTATATTTTCAAAAACATTATCAAATATAATTTATTTTACAGTACAATTTACAACAGCATGGAGCCCCTAAAGGGACATGGATAAAAATAACAAATGCAAGGTAAAATTGTCAAAACTTGTGTTTTTCATGAGAACGCAAATGCATTGAAATAACACTTTCCTCCGAATTTATAGCTTTTTTTATTTGCTGCCTTTTTCTCTATCAGTACAACATCTGCATAATTTGTTACTGTGCAACAGTAATACTGTACATTTGAGTCTTGTTTTTATGATAAAAGTTAAATATTTTATTTATGAGTGGTTCTGCTGACAAAAAAAGTTAGGAAACCCCTGTTTTAGAGGAAATATATACATTTGAAAGGGGTGATGAACTGAGAAATCAAAATTTCCTTGAGCTTTTGAGATCTAAGAGGTCATCATATTATAAGAATATCCTGTAAGTTTCAGAACTGCAAACGTCCTTGTTTGTCCAATAAAAGCTTTTATTGACACCAGGTCCAGCAAACGACTGGTTTTTCAAAGTGGGGAACTATGATGACAAAGAGGATAAAACACCACCCCCAAAGAAGGAGATCAACGCCTACTTCAACACGGCCGGTTTAGCCCTGCCCACCGATTCGCGCATTACACGCATAGCTAAATAACATAGATGCCTACCTTGTGTCATGATGACAAACCGGATCGAGCTATCGAGCAATGCAAAATATTGTGCAGTGCCTGGTTGTGGAAGAAGACAGTGGACAGACAGCAAATCAAAGTGAAAATAAGTCGCAGACTCTTAACACTACCATCTTCATTAAAAGTGAAGAAATTAACAGATCTTTACCAGGGCTGTTGCCACTCTCTCTTATTGCTGTCTTTGCTGATTTTGAAATTAGCCGATGATTAATAAAATGCAGCTCATATCTGTTGCTTTTGGTGACATGCACTTCATGAATTCTTTAGCCTATATAGTGCGGGAATTGAAGATCAGATTATATCCTTTTTGCAAAAACACATTTATGTGACCAGGTGTAATGGAATCGTTTTGATAAATCAGATAGCTATCCGATCTGAGAAAACGCATTGTGGCCAGGTGTAAACAGCCCTAAAGAGACTGGCTTGTAGTTCATTCCAAACCCCAACGCAAACTCCACGTGAGACAAAGAAAATACAACTTCTGTCCGTCAAGTGCCAGTCGTCGGAATAAGACGAGAGTCAACATTAGACAGGCTTTCAACAAACGGAGAGATCTCTGGGCGGTCTGCTCTAGGGCTCAAACGGGTCCTATACAAAGTAATGACTTATATTGTTAATGAACGTGTTTCCATTATTATACAATCATACGTGGATACAGTAAGCACATAAAACATTTCAATGTGGAGATAGATGGAGACAAAAACCGAAGTTTTCTACTACCCCTGTTTTCCCCTCTCACACACACTGTGTACTCGAATGCCTTTCCTTTCATTTATTTTAAATGACCTGCAGATTTATAACTGTGTTACCTCATTATGACTGTAACAAAAGATGTGTGCCGCACAGTGTGCGGCTGATGCTCCTTTGGTTATGAACAGCTCGTGCAAACGTGCGTGTATGTGTGTGTGAGCGCACACACAGTTTCGCTTGTCGCCAGAGGGGGTGTAGTTCTGCAAAAACTCAGATACTAGCGTTTTACTCCTTTAATGACTTTCCACTTTAGCTGATGAGGGTAAAACATTGTCCGTCTGTTCGCTTCATTTCACTGAGGATTGTTTTGTAAACAAGACAAATTTTTTGGAAATAGGCTCATTTTACCACTCCCCCAGAGTTAAACAGTTGAGTTTTACCGTTTTCGAATGTATTCAGCCGATTTTCTGATATTTAAAAGAATATCAGTAAACATACAGTTTCTGGTCTCATTGACTTCCATAGTAGGAAAAAAATATATACTATGGAAGTCAATGAGAACGTCATAAGTTGACCTCAGACAACAATATAATAAAATTGAAAAAGCCAGTTCATGACCCCTTTATAATGTCTTTCTTTAGCAGGAAAACAGAGGAAAAATCTCATTCTCATTCTGCACTAGATTTATTTATCAGAGTTCCTCCACCTGCATCAGATTTGCAAGTAGGCCTAGTAAATGTTAGTTCATGGTTGTGATGGACCTCAAGTCTTTTGGCTATTTAAAAAAGAAGGAAACGAGCCCTTCAGTGGGAAATGCACAACAGAAAGCGAATCTCGTCAATTAATGTCAAGTGGGATTTAAAGATGCTCCACATTCTGACCCCTACATTTCAAGATTTGGCCTAAAATTACCAACTTATTGACAAATATGCAATACACACTTGTCTGGAAAGCCTCTACTTCTGCAATTATATGTCCCTGCCCAGCCTTTTAGTGTGAGTGGAGGTATGTTTCTCTCAGTAATTCGAGGAAGCCAAATGGCATGTGAGGGGTATAATTTTCCCTCGTTGAGTGGATCATTTTGATTCCTGCACAGATGCATATCCTTCAAGAGGACTTGAATGTCCATGAATATCAAAAAGCTCTCTCTCCTCTAACTCGCTCTCTCTCTCATTCTCTCTTTCCAGCCTAAGGAAGTATTGCATATTTATAGCAGCAAGGCTTTCTGTCCGTCCTTGAGAAGAAACAATCAAACATGCACAGTCAACAGCAGTCGGTGCCTGTGAGCTCTTGCCATTTCCCTCATTGTTTCCTATGAAGAGAAATGATAAAACGTTTCATCATCTCAGACTGATGAAAGAGCAGTTGTGTCTCCTGCAGATGCATACAATTTACCACATGCAAAAACATCTACATGAACATGAAGAGCATGTGATCAATTTTTAGGGGTGGTTTTGTTAAAGGGATATTCACTCCAGAAAATGAAAGTTCTGACATTCATTAGCTCACTCTCATGTCATTCACAACCTCGTGGAGAACACAAATGGAGAATTTGGGAATCGTCATGCAGCGGTTTACTGCACAACAACAGTTAATTGTTTATCAAGATCCAAAAAGGACAAAAAAGGTTGTCAATGAATTGAATTTTAATCTTTCACACAAAGCTAGTGTAGAACTTAAAGTGACTATAGTGCTGTGCCATACATTTTTTAATGGCATTTTCCCATTGTTTCTGGAGCTGTAAAAGAGTAGGGGTGGTGTAACCTCAGTGTCCTGGCCACATTCCCTTCAATCATGGCCTCCTAATAATTCCCATCAACTAAATTCAGTGGATCACTCTCTCCTCTCCACTTAGTTATTTAATCACCCTTATGTCATTCTAAAGTCATATTGTGTTATTTATTACATGCACGCTTGCACATGCATACATGTTAGCCTATATGCTGATTTTCTGCAGCGCTCCACAAACTTCACCAATGGGAACTTTGATAACAGAAAGCAGCATCCTGTTTATTTTTCTTTATTTTACAGAAGCACAATGTTTTGTTTTTATTGAATGTACACAAATAAAAATGGACCCTAACAGTTTCGAATGATGTCTTATTCTTATATATGACCATAAATTTAAAGTTGGAACCGCTGTTATATATTTAGACAAAATATTTTGGCTTTGTGTCGAGGAAGTCTCACTACAGTCCAGTGATGAATCCGTGTCTTGGAAATGGGACGACTCAGGTGTCGATTTACCTGCTGTGACACTGTAGGCTATGCACAACATGTTAATCACACAACATCTGCCAATCACCTGCACAAGTTTTACATTATTCAATTTTTTTTTCACTTTTATAACACAAGAGATGCTTTTCAGATTTGTAGCTGATCACCAAATACCTTTTTTTATCACCCCTACAAAAATTCTGATACAGTGCATTCTGTTTACTGCTTAGTGCTTAATAGACTAAAAGAGGCCGTACTGTACCAACTACCTCAGGGGGACTAAATGCTGCTACTGGGAGCAAACTGTAATTTGCACTGCTGTCTGTTTAAAATAGGTGAAAAGAAACCTAGCATTGGGGATTTGTTGCATTTTCTCTTCAAACTCGTATCGAACCGTATATATTAGCTTTGCGGGCAGGTTTCGTCAAGCATCTTGGAGCTGTTGCCACAGTTATTCTGGATTTAGTTTGTCACAGTTTTTCTGTTTCTTCATGTAATCACTGATGTACTCTGATGGTGAGATCAGATCTCCGTGTGGAGCATACCATCTGTCAGACTCAGTGGATCTCAGTGGATTATTATGGCATAATGAATGTTTGGAAATGTAAACTGATATTTCCTACTGACACACTTCACCAAAAGAAATTAATAATATATCTTTATTTATTTATTTATTTATTTTGGTTAAAATACTAATACAACTTTTCACAGTACTGTATATAAATAGTAAATGAAAAAATCGGATTATTTGCTCTATTGAGTGTCCGGTTTGTAGAACTAGCTTGTGATGTTGTTCAAAAGTATCCTACAGCAAGACATTCCTGAATATTCATACACATATTCTAATTGAAAAGACGTGGATATATTATCTTAGAGGGCTTTTATTTGGTTTTGTCTTCATATAATGGTGTTCAAGCAAATGAAACTGTGAATAGGCGATGGGCCCAATTGAACATCACAGCTCACAAACCATGAAACTCCTCAGAGAAATTAGTGGGAATCTGAGCATAGCAGAGAACAATGTGATTTCAGGAATACATTAACATACTGAATAAGAATAAAGTCTTTTTTTTTGTTTTACAAGAATGCATCTTGCTTTTCCTTGCATGTTTTTTTTTAGGCCTGTGAAAAGCTATATTAGGCATGTGTTTGCCCTTCAATCCAGATTGTTCCTTGCTTTGCTGTTTCACCTCAGCGTTTGTTTGTTTGTTTGTAGAGATTCTGGCAGGGTGCATCTGCATAGAGCCATTTTCAGATAAGATCACAACAGGAAGGCGCGCACGACCACAGGGCAGAATAATTTGATGGGGTCGGCTCAACAGTGGATGGACTTAGCTCCATGATTAACCTTGGACATACATGAAAATTATTTAACATCCGGCAGGGCCTCATCCTTTCCAGAGAAAGAATAAAACATCGGTGTCCTTGGTAAACACTTGGCTTTTCTTTGAGATGAACGACTGCCCATTCAGTCATAGAGCATTCATTTGTCTGGCAAAGGGGTAAGCTTTGGCAGTTTCTCACAGGGTTGAGTGTTAAAGTAGTCATAGTGTAATTCATGCTTTATTTCTCAGGGTTTCAAAATAATGAATAGATAAAATTAAGGAAATAATAGACCCTTGATGGGTCATCCTCAAGGGTCTAATTTTATATATTTTTACTTAAAAAAAACCAACACATTTTGCTCCACAAATCTTAAAACATTAAGGTGTCAACAAATCTCGCAGTAACAGATGGACACAAAAAACTTTCAACAGAACACGGTGTCATGGTAGATCATTATTTTTTAGAGACTCAAAATTTGTTTTGGCTCAATAAATCTCACAAATGTTGATATTCAGATGAAATGACAAAATTAAAAATAGCAGACATTCATCAAAAGTGCTGAGATGAGATTGTATCATAAGGAGAAAAATGTGTGTGTGTTTATAGAATTGTATTGTGTAGCCTTATAACGTACATCATGTATAGCAATGGATAATACTGATCCACCAAACATAAGACAACGAAAGGAAAACTGAACTATATATACGTCCACACCTTTGCGATATGGGTGTCACTTTTAACTGTTTATCAGGCGAAGACCCATATTTGGTAACTTAATCGATCTTTCACTATGTCATTTACATGCCTCTCAAGGGGGTAATCCATCAGCTGTAAACTGAAGTCTCCCCGGGGGCCGCCATTGGCTAACAAGCCATCACCTGCTGTTAGCATTCAATCGACTCCCATTCATATTGGCGTCACTTTGACAGCGAATAACTTAAGATCTCAGGCGTTTAAAGAATCCATTTGTTCATTGTTTATTTCTAAAGAAACACGACAATGTATAACTTTATATCTTAAGTTTTGGCCCCGTAGAAGCAGTTTTTGTAAAAATTGGCTAACGATTGCGTCATACCCACTTGACTCTCTGTCGCACAGTAGACATCACTGTATAGACAGGAGGAAAAGCTTGCAGGCAATCCTTTACTGTATGTGAGGCAATCGGGAGGACGTGGAGCCATAAAGTCAATGGAGGAGCCCATAGATATAGTTCATAAAAGCAACGGGACAAAATATTTCAACAACGGATTTGTTTCAGATTTGTCTTGGCACATCTACTAGAACACTTAAAGGGATATTCCACTTTTTTGGGAAATGCGCTCATTTTACAACACCCCCAGAGTTAAACTGTCGAGTTTTACCTTTTTTGAAACCCATTCAGCCGATCTCCGGTTCTGGCGGTACCACTTTAAGCATAGGTTAGCATACATCATTGAAGTGCACACGACCATTAGCATTTCTCCCAAAAAAATTACCGAAGTGTTTCGATATTTTTCCTATTTAAAACTTGACTCTTCTATGGTTAAATCGTGTACTAAGACAGACGGAAAATGTAAAGTTGCAATTTTCTAGGCTGATATGCAGGGAACTATACTCTTATTCCTGCATGATAATCAAGAAACTTTACTGCTGTACCATGAGTGCAGCAGGCACGATGACTACACATACTTAGTCCCGGTCACGTTGGAAGCTGGGCACTATTTTCAGGCGCTGCATCATAACATTACGCCTGCTGAAAAAAAAAATATATATATATATTTTAAGTCACACAAGTTCAAAAGTCTTGTAATAACCACCAATCACACCCCAGGGTTGAAAATTTTAATTTCCAAATATTTCAATGAGTGCCCTACAAAGGGTAAAAAATTCAATGTCATTGTCATTGTAATATTCCAATATATTTACTTCTAAGGAGGTTTAAGCTGTGAATTACCTTGTCCTAAAATTAACATATGCTCCTAAATTTCCGTGTTAGTATCAACTTTTAGCCTTAATAATTTTATTTATTTATTTTTTTTTTGTGTGTGTGTGTGTGTGAATATGGCCTCTGGTTTGTTTGTAGGTCTCCTACACTGTATACTGGTTAGGTTGGTCTGGTATCCTGGATTTAGAGAGGTTTTGCTTCTCCACTGGTCATTCTGGGAGATCAGATTAAACCAGCAAACCATTTTAGGCTGGTTGAAGATGTCAGCACGGGCAGATTACAATCCATCAACGTTTCAGTAAGAAATGGTTATTGGTACATGGTTATTCCAAGGTCATCTGGTGTTTTTAGCTGGATGTTTACATGGGCAATTTGTTGGTGAAATAGATTGTATCACAAAAGGAAGCAATTCAATAGCTGCTTCCTGTAATTTGCTTTATTCTTAGTAACTGTCTCTGCTGTCTTTGCCTATTAATGATTTAATTCAATACAGTGAGCCAATTAGCCAGACCTTCAAAATTAATCCACAACATCTGAAGTCTTGAAATGGAGTTATAATAATAAGCAAAACAAACAACACAATTTGCAGCAAAAATTGTGCACATATTGTATTTTGTAAGCAAGGTTCATGACTTAGTTCCTTCTGAACCACAATGCTCTTTGTATTCTGTTTTCCGTTTAAATTTTTTGCTAATTCTCTGATTCGAAGTGATGATCTTGTAATGACCTGGATCTTTAACCACCCCAGTTTAGAAAATCTCACCCTGGAAACCACAGAAATATGACCTGGATTTTACCATTTTAAAAAATCTGTGCAAATCCATACAAAATCTGTGTACCCTTCAAGCTTTACTTAACCTCTTTAAGAAATATTATTATATAATATATTTATTTCTATGACAGAATACATTTATTTGTTTGTTTAATGGCAAGACTTCCTTTTTGATTGATTAGTCTCACCAACTTTTTTTTTCTCGGTAAAGCTTAAAACCACTAGGAAATTGATGCTGGTGTAGGGCACCTAACTTGCAAACTGACCCGAAAAAGTCAGCAAGATAGAGGGAAGTGCACTGTGTGTGCATTAAGTGCTTAGGGCTCCCTCTAATTTTGTGATAGTGTTTGTTGCAGTGTATATCTCATTGGGTGCCTTTCAATGGAATTACAATAGAATAGAATTGAGGCATTTAGCTCTTTCATATGTACTACTGTACACCCAAAGTGCTTTACAATTAGTGCCAGACTGATACATCGGCAGACCGATATTATCAGCCGATATTAGGCATTTTCCAAACTATCGGTATCGGCAGTTATAATGGCCGATAAATTAATATTTCAAAAATAAAATAAAAACGGAGGAAACGCGCTTGAGCCATGTCATGAGTGTTGGGGTTGTTTAGTTTGTCCACCAGAGGGCACTCTGTTGGCAACAATTGTTGAGTTGGGCACGATACATACATTGCTTGAATAACAATTAAAAGAACATCCCCATCAGTTCTCTTAACTCAAATAAGCATGACAAAATTTGTGACTATCATGTCCAGTTGAAAAAAATAAATGAATAAATAAATAAAATATCGGCCGATATATCGGAATATCGTATTTTAAAACCCAAAAAATATTTGTATCGGCCTTCAAAATCCTTTATCGGTCGGGCTCTGTTTACAATCATATTAGGGGATCTCTCCTCAACCACCACCAGTGTTCAGCATCCACTTGCATGAAGCGATGGCAGCTACAGTACAACGTCGCCAGTGCGCACATCACACACCAGCTATAGGTGGAGAGGAGAGAGAGCCAATTCAATGGATGGGGATTATTAGGAGGCCATAATTGGCAAGGGCCAATGGGTGGAATGTGGCCAGGACATTTTTCTTTACGCGAAATGCCATGGGATTTTTAATGACCACTGAGAGTCAGGAGCTCGATTTAACGTCTCATCCGAAGGACGGTGCTCTTTGACGGTACAATGTCCCTGTCACAATACTGCGACGTTAGGATCCACACAGACCACAGGGTGAGAACCCCCTTCTGGCCTCACTAACACCCCTTCCAGCAGCAACCTGGTTTTCTCAGGAGGTCTCCCATCCAGGTACTGACCAGCTTAGCTTCAATGGGCAACCAGTCTTGGGCTACAGGGTGAAATTGCTGCTGGCAATTATAACATGTTAGCTTCACAGAGAGAGATACTGGCAGGCTAGCATGTTTAATGCAGAGCATATGTTTTTATTTTCTTCTTTTTGAAACTGAGTACTAGTTTGTTAAATATCTGCTTGGCGTTCCACCCCTTGTTGGCACCTGCCTTTGCAAATAAATAAAACCAAAACCTATGATTCAGACACAAGTCAAGGCAAGTCAAGTCACATTTATTTATATAGCGCTTTTCACAATACAGATTGTATCAAAGCAGCTTCACAGTGATAACATGAAAGTAGTACAACCCAGATCAATAATACAGCTAAACACTAAATAACCCCAACTGAGCAAGCCGAAAGCAAGGCGACAGTGGCAAGGAACCAAAACTCCATCAGATTGGATGGAGAAAAAACCTTGGGAGAACCCAGGCTCAGTCGGGGGCCAGTTCTCCTCTGGCTTACATTTATATTGTTTATATATAAATAATAAATATAAATATTGTTTATGCATAAAACGGCGGCATAACATATCGCATGCGTTGAGTCGTCTCCTCACAGGCGTTGGTCCTCTCATCGCAGGCGTTGGGGCATCCGAATCCCCGTGAGAGGCTGGAGACAAAACTGGACCCAAGCATTATAAATATCTCTCACTTGTGGAGATTATTTTATGGAGATTTTGTCTCCATGAGAAACATACAGTGGTATGACTAATCAAATGTAGGAGATAAGAGAATGTATCATGCCGATCGCTAATCAGAGCAAAGTAACTATGGCAACTTGTGTGACATGTCATTTGTTCATTTTACATGCACTGTTTTTGGATCTTCTGCCCAGCTGCCCCAGCATTTACTTCCCGCCCTGAGTGTACACAACCTAGAAACCTATTCTCTGACCAGACTAAAACAGTACCCGATTACAGTAGATTGTGTTTCCTCCGTCTGTCTGGCTCCTCTTCCAGGAATAGCTCTGTTAGCATAAAGCACAGCAGGTTTGTCCTTCTCAGGTCCACTCCCCAAGGATGGCATTAACCTCCAGTTTCTCTTGTTCGTTAGCCTACAGCCGCAGTTCGGCTCATGACAGAGTATTACTGGCTGTTAGCGATGTGTAAGGCTATGGCCTTAGGAGGTCTGCAACACCTGGAGAAACCCATCCAATAACATTCCTGTTCATCTCAATGACAGCTGCTCGGATGGCGCAAGATCCCCCGGAAGTATGCAATTTGAAATCTGCCATGTTTGCTTGACTTCTGTGCACAAGAGGCTAAATCCTGCTGTAATGACAGATATAGGGTGTTGGATAGGATATTTCAGGTTTTGGGAAGTAAAAATGTTAAAGCAGCTGCACTTTTAACTTTTCTACAGTTATCAGTAATGCAGTTGGTTCAATATATATATATATATATACATTATATTTATACTGTATAATGAAAATTTTTTGCAGTGTTCATTAGTGAAACTGTTGCGTATCAGGCAACAATAGCTTTCCCTACTGTGATATACACAAAACTAAAGGAAATGAGCTTTAGAAGCGTTGTTTAAGAGCACAGCATTTAAAGGTGATCTTGATCTCATTCAGTATTCTCCTTGAAATGTCATGATTTCAGCTTATCTTTACTACAATCTCATTGCTCTCGGACTTGCCATTGCTATGCATGAGTCCCCCGTTCACTGGGGTCCTTCAGGCCACTCTACCTGCAGATAAATGCTGTCCCCATATCAGTAAAGCCATTGTCTGGACCTCTACACACCTCAGCCGATGTTGTTAAATTAATGGAGATAGGGGTGCTTCCTTCACGCATGTTGGCGTACTGTATATTAAGTCTGTCATGTCTTGAAGCAAATACTTATCTGTGACTTCATCGTTTGTTCAATATTGTCCTGACATTAGGTGACGAGTAGCTTGACAGCTCCGCATATGCTTTGGCCATAGTGTTGTGCAGATAAGGTAATGTTTAATGCAGAATAGAGAGCCTCAGAGAGATCAGACCTGTCAAGTGTCTTTATCTCTTTTTGTAAGCGTTTTTTTATGTCCACCGTGTATGGAATATTAAAGCAGGATATTAGAATAAACCACATGCAGGCCTAGTTGATAGCGTTCCATGACAATGAACATACAGGGAGGGTGTTAAATAAATATGTCTGAGCTGTGGATCGAAAGGGGAATTATTCATTGGATGATTGGTGTTAATCTACAAGATATAGGCTAGCTGTTGGTCTACTTTGTGCTATGGATGCTACTACGTGTGTTGTCCTGGCATATATTTATATATAACACTATTGTTTTAGCTACAAGAATGCATTATCCATAAATTGATTAATGCATTGTCCATAAACTAATTGTTCAATTGCTTGAGAAAAATGCACTGCTACAGATTTTTTTGTTTGTATGAACATGTTGTAGATGTGATTTAATTCTTACAAACCACAGAACCAAAAGAAAGAGTTTAAAATGACAATTAAAATCGAAAAAAAGGTGCAAACAAATGCTTAATGCTGGTAATCTGTGTTAAGTTTAGCCAACTATAATATTGACAAATGCAGGGGAGAGTGTATAAACCCATCCATTTTATCTATTTATTTAATAGCGCTGTAAATTGGTACATTTAATAGAAACAAGTTAATATGCAGAGTAATTAATTTGATTAATTGCAATCATCAATGTTTCATTCAATCAATTTGCTGAGAAAAAAAAAACACCTATAAAAATATCATTTAAAGATATTACATTCATTTGGAAGAGAAAAATATTGAAACAAAGTTGAAAATGAATGAAAATAAGCCTATGACTGGCTCACTGCAAACCACTTTGCAATTGAATGTCATTCTGTCCAAAAGGGCTTTTCACGCACAACACAGCCATCCAGCTGTTCGTTTTTTGTTTTTTACAACAATTATATGAAAAATGTCCTGCTAACAACAGTGGAGGTCTTTGTTGCAATATGAACTTTGCCATTTTTAAGATGGTGTATCGAATTAAGATGTTCTAAAACGTCATGGAAATGTCTTTGAATGTGTGATTTGGTGATGTGTGAAGTTGTGTGTGGTACAGTAGCATATATAGGTCAGGGGACATTTTGTCAATAAGTCTTTATATTTTAGACCTTTTTAGGATGTTTTTTTTTAGTGGGAAATCGCATACATGCGTCATTACCCGTGCTTGTCTCGTCATATCCTTAAATAGAGAAACATTTCTTCAGCCACTTTGACGTGTGTATGCTGTGGGATTGGTATATAGTTGTCACGAGTGAGAACGCTTGACATGAAGCACACTAAATCTGAAACATTTGGGGAATCACCCATTTTAAATAAACACAGAGGAGTCTCAGTTAGCAAAAAGAGAACATGACAGAGCTGGTAACAAATGATAATCAACATTGACCTGACTTTTTTTTTGAGAACTGAGGAATTTGAAGTTATAAAAGCAATCCAGAGATGACGTTTTTATTACTAAACTGGTGAGTAAGGTATTTTATTGAACAGATAAATTGCCATGTAGTCTCTAACAGAGTTCATTCTGAAGCATTATCTATTGAGAAGGGTCATTTTTATTATGGTTGTCTTGTAGAGCTGGAATTTATTTATATATATATATATATATATATATATATATATATATATAATGCGTGTCTATAGTTACAGTAATGTCTTTAGCTAATCAGCTTGAGATTTCCAACTGGTTATATCTCTTAAGCCTAGTGAATATTTTATGATTAGTATGATAACCATATTAGTCCGCACAGTCACATAGAGCCGAAGCACAACCGAAACAATGTTCTTCAGCAAAATGCATGGTTGCATTTTTTTGAGGGCCAAAAGAAACATAGTTTACCTTTTTAAAACACATTTTTTTTAAAATAGTTTATTTTAAGCAATTCCACTAAATCAAGGCATTAACCCTAATATTTAACTGTATGATTGTGATATATTTGTGTCAGTTTGTATATGGATGCTTACAGATGTGTAAGCTAATTTACAATGCTGGAGTGCAGCATGGCACTAAAAAGGTAAGGCATACATTCCTCTTTAAATGTTAACATCTGCACATTTAGGAGAATATGTCCCACAGGACTCAACAAACATCAGTCGCTTCATTGAAATAATAAATGACCGAATGAGAGCAGATGCACGGGGGCTGAGATGCCCTGCAGGATCTGACATGCGTGCAAGAGAAACAGCTTTTTTAAAAATGAGTCACACAACATTTGCCTTTATTAGATATCATAGCCATTCATCCATCCACACTCTGCACTCACTGAGACCACAGCCGTGGCTATAGATGAGGCAAGGAGTGAGATTTAGTTATTCCATCAGCTCTGCAGGCCTGCCATGCCACATGTGGCTGGCACTTAGCGCCCATGCTGCTGTCTCCCAGTGGTCTGCTTTGCTTTATTGAGAGGGGGCGGCAGAGATCAGTCCAGACATCATGCCGTGAGAGTGCAGCCAGGCGCTCAGAGCTCGGGGCACAGCTTGGGGTTGGATGGCACCAACCTGGTTCAAGTCATCATGCCCTCCAATAATGGAGGCAGAACGGGTACTGTGGTGAAATGGTGATGTCATTGCCAATGATAGAGCTAACTTATGTGCCATCGATTGGATCTTGTTTAAGAGGAGTTACACTTCTGCCTGCTGTAAATCTCCATGCTGCCTCACATGATAAAGCAACAACTGACAGTAGAAGATGAGTTATTGTTGTTGTGCAGATGTTTGTGATATTTATCGGATCCCTATACACATTTTTTTTTTGTTTATTCTGTGAGAAAAATAATAATAACAATGTTTCATTTATATACCTTTGCTAAGCTCAAGGACGCTTCACAATAACGATACAAAAAAAGAGTTCACACATGAATGGACAATAGACATTTGTCCAGTCCGACCGATTGCAGTTGCATATCGCATTACATTTTGAAATACAAACAAAAACATATACAAAAAACAACACTATACTGTATACAGACAGGACGGTGGACAGTTCAAGTAAAGATGCAAAAGACTAATGGTACCCAATTTAACATGACTGTAATACAAGTTATGAAGAGTGCTTAAGAAAAACGTGTCATGACTGATAATACTGTTTAAACAAATGGGATTTGAGTTTAGACTTGAATTCATGCAGTGTGGTGGTTGTCCTAAGAGCCAGGGGAAGAGAGTCCCATAGCTTAGGGGCTAAAACGAAAAAAAAAAAAAAAAAAGACCTGCCACCCATAGATGATAGGTGAAAGCTCGGCTCACAGGGGAATAGATGGAGAGAGTAAGTCAGAAAGATAGGAAGGAGCAAGACCATTGAGTGATTTTAAGGTTAATATAAGAATTTTGTAAGTAATGCGGGATGACACGGGTAGCCAGTGGAGTTTGAACAGAAATGGAGTGATATGAGCGGTTTGTTTGGTGTAAGTTAGTAATCTTGCGGCAGAGTCCAGGCAAGATGTGATGAACACATGTACCACCGATTCGGCATCTTTTGGGCTGACATAGGGCCAGAGTTTGACATTACGGTGGAGTTTAAAAAAAAAAGACGCTTTGCAGAGTTGACTAATGTAAGTATCGAAGTTCAGTGAAGGGTCAAGAGTGAGACCCAAGTTATTGACAGTGGCATATGGAATTGATGTAGCTTCAAGGTCAAGTCTTGCAGTATTAGTTATACTTTTTGTTAGAGATGGTGGACCAGTAATTCAAATTTCTGTTTTAGTCAGATTCAAACTGAGAAAATTACAATTGAGCCAGGTCTTTAATTCATTAATACGTGATGATGTAGTCTGGTGAATAGAGTCTGGGCGGCAAGCAGTATATATCTGAATATCATCAGCATAACACTGGTATTGAAAACCATAGCGGCAAATCATTTTTCTTGAGGTAAAAGGTAGATGATAAACAATAATGGGCCGAGAACTGATCCCTGAGGAACACCTTGTTTGAGAATGACAGTGTGAGATTTATAATTGTGCATGGTGATATACAACGCATTCTCACCCCAAGGCGTCACCTTTGACCATGCTTCAATATTTGACGTTTTAGGCGCCCTTTAGCGTCACTTACATGACGCGATCCTACGGCGTCATCTAACTGACGCTAAAGGAAAGCGTCAGTTAGAGGACGCGGTTAGGTTTAGGTGTGGGGTGGGGGTAGGGTACACGCGATCCTAGGGCGTCATCTTACTGACGCTAAAGGGCGCCTAAAGCGTCAGATATTGAAGCATGTCCAAATGCTTCCCAAGGCGTCAGTTAAGTGACGCCTTGGGGGTGAGAATGGGCTGTGATATAGTATTTTGTCTGTCAGATAGGAGGAAAACCAGGATAGCACAGGTTCTGAGATACCAATCTGTGAGAGGCGCATCATGAGTAGAAAAAAAAACAGTATCAAAGGCTGAGCTGAGGTTGAGTAATACAAGTATAGAAAGGTTTCCAGAGTCAAGAGGTCATTAGTAACCCTTGCTAATACAGTTTCAATACTGTGGTTTTGGCGAAAAAAACCCCCCTGAAATAATCAAAGCTATTGTTCGCAGTTGAGTGGCAAACACCTTTTCCATGATTTTAGAGAAATACGATAGATTGGAGATTGGGTGATAATTAGCATAGTCAGTTGGGTCCAGATTTGTTGTTTTTTTTTTTTTTTTTTTTAAGGATAGGAGTTAACGCAGCCGTCTTTGGAGAGATTGGAACAGAGGCAGACAGATGAGATATGTTTACAAGATGTGAGATAAAGCAGAAATGACAGAGGTACAGTGTTTCAAAAGGATTGTTGGTGCGGGATCCAACCGGCAGGAAGAAGAATTGGGTTTCTGTATTATTTCACAAATTAAGATGGGGTTGGTCAACATAAAGTTAAGTCATCCGATTCTTGTTGACAGGCATTATGCGAGAAGAAACTATTCAAAGAAAAATCCTGAAAAAAAAAGTTTCCACAGAAGTATTTTCAATGTGGACATGTTTCTGGAGCACCAAATCAAGATTGATACTTCTTGATTACTTTGTTGTAGGACTCCTTTTTCATATCTCACTGGATTATTACAATGTGTACAAAAATTAATGTGTGGAAATTTAAACTGATATTTCTTCTTTGCACACTAAAGTAAAAGAATAAACAGCCATTTTGAAAAATGTCTTTTGTCTAGGGTCTTGTGAAGACTTTTACAATTATAAAGACTGTATTTCTTGCTTTATTTGTACAAGGATACATTCAGAAATCGGTAATGCATGAACATTAATCTGCCTTGTGGTTCTCCTGCTATTGGAACAATTCACTTTAGACCTAAAATAACACTTTTTTTTAACTTTAACAAAAATACAACCTGCTTTTGCTTTTTAAATTTTCTGTAATGCTTTTGAGATTAGACTTTTAATGTAAGCACTACCATACAGTAAATGCGGTTTGTTCTTTTTTTTTTTTGTCTCAAACTGATGAGGGAGGTGGTAGAATTGTCTGTGGCTATAGAACATCATGCCACAGATACTGTCAACGGAGCTTAACTTGTTTTGAACCCAACTCATAAGGGTGTCAGTTGAAGGCTATGCTGTTTTTTTATACACATTCACATTCACACCATTAGGAAAGGATAGCCTAAAGCGAAGGTTGCCCATGATTGCTTCCCCCATCTCGTTAGCAACCCAAATTGTGTTTCTGGCAATGTCAAAGTGTGTCTGGTATGATTTCAATAAACGTAATGTATTAAACTGTATTGCCTTTTTTATATACAGCAGTAAGACCAGGCGTTTATAAAATGTCTAAATTAGAGTACCTCAAAGGGATTATTATCTTAAGTGTGGTTTATAAATGCATGTATTACAATTGAGCTGCCATTAATTTTCATGATGAAAAGTGGTGGGAACCACAGAACTAGTCAACTATGATCAGTTCTTTTCACCCTGAAAGTGGTAAGTCTAGTTTTTTTTTGTAATACACAAATGCAACTGAAGGCTTGTGCAATTAACGTGATTTAAGGGTGCTAGCCTTTCCTTGCAAACAACTGAATCTAGCTGCCAATGTGACCTGAACTCGTAAAGCTCTGTAAAACTGTACCAAGCACATTGTCCAGCTGCTAGATGTGAGCTATTCGTTTGTACGAAAGGATACAAAGAAGTGAAGTGCATTGCAAACTGTTACCATGGCTTTGGTATATACTAAAGAAATCCGTGGCTCCAGTGCCTTTGACAAAGAGCATTCCATTCCAGCAGTGTCTATTTTAAGGAACACAATAGCCATTGGAGGCCAAACCAGAGGGGAGGTGGTTGATTTGAGTTTACAGCCAATAGCGTGAACTGTCCAAGTAAAAAAACAACAACAAAAACAATATAAGTGTTGAAAGAGAACCTTACAGGAATATGGTAATGGCTGTGTCAAAGCTGAGTATGAAATTATAGAATGGTTTTGCATTCGTTAGCTCTTAGTTTAATATGATTTTTCCCGAAGAGACACATTCGTTCGATTTGCAGGGTTTTTTATGTTGCAGGATCTGTAGGCTCTCTCGTCCATGCTCCTTCAACTTAACCTTTTTAAAACCACTCTAATGGTAAACACGTCAAAATTTTAGCTATTTTATGCTGTTTAAATGTGAATTCTCATACTGCATTGGAATTAATTCATATAGATAGGCATGTTTTGTTTATTGAAGAACAATAGTGAGCTGTCAGTTAAAATGGTAACTCTTTTTATGGTAAAATCATTTTATTTCCATGCATTTGTTTGCTCAGCCACAAATATCTTGTTCTTCCCACTCACTAGATCTTACAGATGGAATCAAGATTGAAGTTATGTGACTATTAGTCCATTTCTGTTAGTGCTGAGAGACTAATTTTGACTAATCATTGACACAATTCACTTTTAGTAAAAACATATCTAAAGTGTACAGTGCTGCTCCGTTAAAAGGGTGCAAAAATAGTGATGACTCATCCTGAACTACACAGAATGAATTGAATAGCGATTGAATAGTGTCAACACAGGAAAGGAAACTGCACAGTGATCTCGTAGTTTAAAAGGTACATTTACGCTCTGAGATTTGCAGCAACATTTTCATCGCTGTTAGTGCAAACACACTTTTGAGTTTTGTATCACCGATACCCCCTTTCTCTCACCTTTTACATCTTGTGCTGATCTTTTGATTAATAGTGTAGCCACTAGGTTGCAAAAATCGCTTGCACTCATTCATCACCCAAAAAAAACTGCTCAGACTGCATTCTGAAGGCAAGGATCATGAGGCCATATTTGTAGAAGAACGACCTGTCCTCCGGCATTTGGGCCAGTCAGCCATGACCATTATTGTTTTTAATGAAATCTTCCCTCCACCAGTGCCTGACTTTTTTATTGCATTATTGCCTCTCTCAATTCCTTTTCCTGCCTTCCCCAGGCTGAGCTGGCATTTTCCTCTCTCTTTAATATCCACAATTATTTCAACATTAGACGAGACGTTACTTTGTGCTGTCTCAACAGACCATCCATCTTCGCATCTGCTTCCTTTGTTCTTGGAAGAGCAACAGAACCTTCCAAAGAAAGAGAAAGATTAAAATGAGAGGAACATATTTTTTCCCCTCTCCAAGCTGAAGTGTAGAGGCTATGACGACAAAGAAGAGGCATTTTCGTAACGAATTTGATTTGCCCAAAAAAAAAAAAAAAAACAAAAACAAATGTAATTGAAATAAAGGAAGTGGAATTTAATCAATCACAATTCAGGGAAGTTCAACAGGATGCTGCGAGTGTTCATCCACCCAGGTCCATACATTCATTTTATATAAAGAACTAAAAAATGTAATGTAAATTGGCATAAATCTCATATGAACAAACAATTTATTTGGTCCACCTTTGGCTTTTGCGCAAAATTGGAATATCACATAAAACATTTGTGTTTAAAAAGTGACATTTCCATCCAGTCAGATGAAGTGAACAAAGTCGTCACTTCCTGAAAAATGAAGAAAAATGGAAGCTGATGGACTAGGAGAAGCCACTACGGTATATATAGTGCAGTACATGTTCGTATGAGATCGGTCCGCTGGTTGGTCCAGTTATGCCGTTCCATCCATTTGTCACTCGTAAAACATACTATACTATAATATGATATAATAATGAAAAGGTTGTGATTTTATATATTTCTTACAAAAATATTATTTTAGAAAACACAGATACTTTTGAATAGTAATCTGTGAAGAAAGATGCTGTGTGCAGAATGTTGCAGTCAAGACATGTACCACCAGGAGAGGTTAACTAGACTGTCCTAACCAGTGTAACCCCTTGCCTTCTGATCTTCTGCCAGCACCAGATGCCAGAATCTGTTAAGAGGTTACTGTTAAGAGTAAATGTTATCCCACTCTGAAAATTTCACGTTTGTGTGAAGTCAAACCATCCTGCATATATAGTAAGAGATTTGCCTGAATTATAAACGCCCACTGCCTTTTTGTTCTTATGATCATATTTTATTTATTCTGCTTTGTGTATGTCTACCCTCCAAGTCCTCTCTCCCCCACTCATCCCATTCACCACTAACAACAATACAAGTAAATGGAACTCTGGCTATGGAGATGAGCAAACATCAGTGCTGAAGGCTGGTGACTTCATCAACGAGAGTAAACACTCATTGGCTGTTGACAGGTGAGAGCCTCAGAGATTTTACTCTGACTGTAATCATCTTTAGAAGAGCATTGACAACCAGCCAGAACAACACCTGAGGTGATTTCCGCATTATTTGTTTGAAAAAAAAAAAAAAAAAAAAAAAAAAAAAAAAACTCTTTATAAAGTTCCCCCACCAATTGAACCCTGAATTGTGAACCGACTACTGCATCAATAAGCATGCATTCTTTCTTTCTCTTTCTGGGGTTTCCTTTATTAAACAAACACATATTATTGTTCAAATAATTCTTCCAGAATTATTGTTCCATTAAAGTTCCAGTCTGATTCTGATTGGTCAAAAGCTGCGTTTTATTCATGATAAAACATGGCTATGACCGCTTCACCCAGTGGTTCTATGTATCACTACACATCACCACTAGCAACCACTCTTAGCAACTTAAAAATGTTCTCAATGATATTGTTCAATGAAGTGAAGAGTATTGTGAGAGATCGAGTAAGCGAGTGTAGCCGCATATACAGTAGATATAGCATTTTACTTCAGGTCAGTCCTATATTCTTAATAAAAAAATCAGAATGTCAGCAGCGATATATTGTCATTTTAACAGTTAAGTTTTCCCATGCCCTGACACGCTAGTCATTTTTCAGTTGCGTCTTTCTCGCTTCTCCGTGTTCACAAGTTTCAGTCCTTTCAAAATTGAAGTCTTCTCTACTGACTCACTCATAAAAACGGTCTTTGCCCTGTCTAACGGCAAAATGATGTAACTTCTGTTTCTATTCACAGTCAGGGACTATTTTTTTCCAGCGGGAGGAGGCTTTGCTCCGTGCCTAACTTCCTTAGGCAAGCTACTAAGAAAATGTAGTGAGCTAAGCTAGCAGTTACTCTACATTAAATGTAGCTTCACTACACTGAAGAAAGCAAGCTAAGCTACAGCGATGTGGCAAAAGTAGTTTACTACATCTAAGCATTTTTTTTTTAAATTGTATTTTATATTGAACCATCTTCATTCTAAGTCAATGCTATCTCAGTGATAAAAAAACAAACAAACTGTAAATCAAATATAGACAGGCATGATTGGTTACACTTTATTTCGATAGTCACTTTAGACATTCTACTAATTATAAGTAACTTTTCAACTACATGTCAAGTAACTCTCTTTAGAGTATTAGTATATTATAGTAGACTGTCAGTAGACTGTTAGGTTATGGTTAGGTGTTAGGCTTTGGGTTAGGAGAATAAGTTTACTTGTAGTCGCCAAGTTACTTATAGTCAGTTGAATGCCTTGTTGGGGGACCAACAACATAAAGTGTTAGCAGATATTAAGCAGACAGTCTACTAATAGTCTAATGACAGTTAGTTGACATGTAGTTGAAAAGTTACTTATAGTTAGTAGAATGTCTAAAGTGGACTATCAAAATAAAGTAAGTGTTACCGCATAATTTGTTATTTAATTGTTTATTCAACAACTGTTCCAAACCAATTTGGCAAAAAAAACAAACAAACAAACACACACAAAAAAAACTATAAACCATATAACTATATCAAACTATAACAAAACCATGTTTCAAGAGTGTGTGCATCTTTTTCCATGAAGTACATTTCTCACGTGTCAGCCTAACAGTACGTGATGTCACACCAACCATTTATTTTGACAGGTTGCCATGTAGGCTCTTGAGTCTCTTTGTGTTTTTTTTATATGAAGATAGTTTTTCTCAAATCAAGCTAATGCTGCTAAAGTGACTCTCAGAGCAGCTGTGTAGATGAAGTGCATGCATTAATGTCCTCATATAGGCTGAAAACATCGCTAGTGTGCTTCAGTGTGTGGTAAATGAATCCGCACATCTGAGCCATTCATTTACTGAGACGCAGAACATGCATGATTCCTTTTTAAATGGTCTTTATGCATCAGTGATACTTAGCACTTGTGTTTCTGATTTGAGCTTGAGCTTTAGAAATGCTTGGGAAAATGTAAATTGTGTGGACGTTATCATAGAGCTTCGGTAGTGAAAAGGTAGCCAATTTGATTCAGAAAACAGCGACGCTACGACCACGCTACTGAGAAATGTACTAGAAGCGTCACTACTTGTAGCGACGCTACTGCCCAACACTGCCTGTACCTTATTGCTTACATACCCACTTTTCTGCATTTATTGCTGCTTTTTATTCTCTGAGCAAACTCAACTCACTCTCTGCTGTTTTTCTATGCTTAAGGTGGCCTCAAAGCCTGTCATATCTCAGCGTTGCCAGTCCAGGAAGTGGTAGATCTTGTTCCAAAGTCTTCAAGCTCTGAGATGTGTCATTGCATGTCCACATGCCTCTTTATATTAGCCTCATTAACCACATTAGCATTCCTTCAGCTGCAAAGAGTGTGGTGTGTGGCAAACATGTTTATAAAACACCAGCTCCGCTGTGAATGAACTTAATGACACGGTTTCTTCTAGAAGAAGTGTGGGTGCTTCCTTGATGCCCGCGGCCTTGTCATATCGCTCTCTCTCCACACATTGTTTTTGGCACCCATTTCACTACTCAGCGCTCATCATCTGTTTGCCACTCAGATTGACATTGGGGTTTTTAAAAAGGCAGGACTGCAGATGGCCGGGGCACATGGTAAATGAGGCAACAGAGGCACGGCGATAGCTGTAGCGAACGATTAATGAGAAAACATACCCATTCTCTCTAGCCAGACTCTTTCATCTCTCTTCCTTTTTGTCTCACTCACTTTTCTCCTTTTGGCTGTGCACTTTCAATGCAAAAAATATGAAATAAAAAAGGTCTGTCGATAAAAGAAGGGCATATTTCCTCTTGCGTTTGCAATCCTTGCCTGATTCTCTGCATTTCTCACCAACAACTCCTTGATCAGCACTTCTCATCTTTATTCACTTCATTAGAGTCGTCTTTTCCCCCAGGACACTGTCTCTCTCTTTTAGAGAAGCTTTTCCGATAGCTCTAAGTTCCTTAATTAACCAGGCAATTAATACAGAGGAAAGAGGCCTTGATGGGAGAAAAACAGTGACAGTGATCGGGAAACGGGCCAGGAAAACTGGCCCGTTTGTTATGCGGTCTGTGGAGGATGCGAATCGCATGCACAATTCACATGTACATACAGAACATTATATGTGTTGTCTGTGTATGTAGAAAATTGGTTGTAATGTGCAGATTTATTGTTTTTTTTTATATATGTATATACATGGAATTAGTGCACCTGATAAATTCCTATATATACACTGAATATTTTATATATATATATATATATATATATATATATATATATATATATATATATTCATTAATAAATTGTTTTAACAATTGAATATACATTTCAAATATAAACTATACAAATATTTTTTTTGTTTGATTTGTAATGTTGTATTATCCACTGATTATATGCAATCTTGATTACGTAATCGGATTCCTGAAATTGGCAGTAACATATTCAGAATTCAATGATTCGCCGCAATTCTCCTAATTTGATCTTTTACATTCTAAAATAAGCTTATTGCTGATTATGTTACAAAAATCTTCCAGTTTTGTGGAATTGCGCACATAAGAACGCCCAAAGAGCACAAACGAGTAAAATATTTTTTGTAAGTGTGAAGTGTGTGTTGTGTGTGTATATATATATATATATATGACAGCACTATATAATTTAAAAACGAGTGCCTTAACTGTATTTTAATTAATTATGAGCAGCTTGACAGGCTACAGATTGAAAATGGCTTTATCAACACTGCCACAAATACATTGTGTTGCATCGCTCCAGTAATTACAGAGCAAGTCTATATATCACCTGAGGCACTATAAATGATCATGAGTATAAAATACATTTTATAAATAGATAAGTCATTTGATGAGTTGATCTGAATAATACGCCCATGGCAACAGAATTGCATGCCGTGCTCATTGGTTTTATTCATAATGGGAACATTAAGGCTCAAATGTCTTCTCTAGTGAAAAACTCGTTAGCCCCCCGTCGACGTGAGCATCTTTCCGTGGCAAATACGAAAAGCTGTGACTGCAAATGCTCCGAAGCTGGACTAGAAAAGGAGCTGTTATTAAAGCCTGTTGTTGTCAAAGCCGGTTGTGGTTAAAGATTTAAAAGGACTTTCAATGTGAAAATCTCTCCCCCTCCAAAACCCGTAAAATGGGTCATTGCAATGCAGCTCTCACTTGTCGTGTTGACGCATTCCCGCGTACCGACAACAACCCGAGATTGATATCTCTCGACCTTGCCGTGTTAGTGCTGCTCCAGGAGCTGGTTGCTGTTTTTAGTGTTGTTTTTCTTTTTTTATATATATATATATATAAATTAATGAGAGTGGGAGGGAGGGGTATGGCAAGGCTTGCCTCCCAGTTCCCCGGCCTCCTAATTAGGGAGTAGAGTTCTGATAACCCTGATGGATTAGTGTGGATTGAGGGGAAAGAGAGAGCAGTTGGAAAGAGCCAGTCGCCCAGATTCACATTCAGCACAAGGTCACCCCATAACCCCACACATGAATGGACAGAGATGGAGAGAAGGAGATTGGCGTAAAACAGGGAAAAACACACAGGATTTGCACTGGCACGCTGATCAGAAATGTTTCTGTGCGTGTTTTGAAGATGTCAAATGTCAACTTGTGAACGCAGCTGCAGAATAGTTGTTAATATTAGTCAAACAGCATTGACAAAACATAAAATAAAATACAACTCACTGCTAATAATGAAATGTAATAATGTAATATGTAAATGTAATTAATTTGTTTTGTTACTAAATGTTTATTTAATTGGTGGGAAAAGTTAATTGAGGGGACATGTCATTGTTTTCATTTAATTTGTTAAGATTTCATTTCAAGGAGGATGTTCAATGGCATAATAGCTTTTGCTTATATTGACATGTAGTATGGAGCATCACACAGTTTCACTGGCGTTGGCTTCTCAACAAAGGACGTTTTCTTTGTTTTCTCTCTATATCCTTTTTTTCTTTATCTGACTTTTCCCCTTGTGTTTGAGAATGACAGTCTTATCTATAAGGATCTTCAACTTGATGCATCCGTGTGGTCCCTCTGGGCTGAGTGACTTTACTGTAAACCGTTCTTGCTTGTTCTAGGCAGGAATCGGCTCCATTATCTCAATCTGTCCTTACTGAAATGCCCCGAGAGCAGAAAAGCTCAAGAGCACAAGTGGTCAATCATCGTTTGATAAGGGAGAAGATATTCTGCCAGGCACTTATCAGAATTCCCAACGGATTCTGTTGAACAAACTCACTATAAAAACTGTTGTTGATGTGCTTCATGGCAGGGTCAATATAGTTTTGAACTTTTAATGTATTTTTAAATTTCTGTTTAACTTCTATCTTCTTTATTTTTGTTATCTAGCTTCACTTTTTTATTATTTTAGAGCTGGCAAACTTCATGAACCAATTTGTTTGATGTCACAAAAGTCTTGCATTTTGTTTCTAAGAGTATTTTCATTTTGTATGCAGGTGGCTTGTCACAAATCAAAACTATAAATAATGTCATGTGTGGTCTATTTTATTTTAGTAGATTTTGGAGTCATGGAAATATTTCAGCTGACTGCTCCAAACTGGTTATTGGCTGGTTGACTAGCTTCCATATTTCAAAAAAACAAACAAAAAAAAAAAAACAGCTTGAATCCAGCTATCATATTTGTGAGCACCTGTCTGGGTGGGAGGGGGAAACACTCAGCACTGTGGGATGAACAGGAGAGCTTGTCATGGTTGTGGGCAAATACAGGGAAGAGACGAGGAAGGTCATTACCATCCAGTTTATCGACCCACCAATTTGCTTGTGCTTCACATATACTGTAGGCCTGTTACTTGCACTCACATAAATCAGTGCTTATGAAATAGCCCTGTCACAAAGACACGTTTGTTGGGGGAGTTCTCATTAATCAGAGGAAGAGTCCACTGCAAAATCGGCATGGTGGATCAAAGGTAATTACCAGTTATGCCGAAATTTACGAGCTGAAGGTAGCATGGGCTTGCTCATCTATATTAAAGAGAAATTTAATTGAAAAAACGAACTGAAGGGCTGCAAACTGAGTTTTTAATTAAACGTAGTCATCCTTTCATGCCTCCACGCTGAGCCATCGCTTAAGTAAGCATTGCATCATTTAAAAGAAGAGAGCATGAGTGATATAGGCCGCTCGTGATGGTGCCGAGCTACTGTGCTGCTGTTTTTGACATCGCTCTCCCACAGAGGTGAATGACCCATGCCTAATTTCCACTGCCACCGGGACTCTGCAGAAACGCTCCAACGGGAGGAGAAACTAGCTGTCAGAGGAGTGGAAGAACAATTAAACGTGTGCCCTAGGGGTCCTTGCATTTCTCTTTTGAAGTAATTTCTCATTTTCCCTCAATTACAGGGCTTGAAATGGAGAATTTGAGCATGAACATTTGCGTGTTTACATGTAACAGTGATAGAGGCCAAATTGGATGAAAAGTTTTGGGAAACCACTTCCAAATAGGCCGCACCAGACTACTTTTTCTGTTTCAACGAGTGCTGAGAGAATAGAAAGCTGAAATAAACTGAAAAAGGATTTGAGATTAAAGAGAGGCAAATCCAATTTGATGGTAATCAAAAAAAAAATGGAATTTTTGCTTAATTAGATTTTGATTTATATATTTGACGTGTCTGTGTGGACACCAGATGACAAAAAGCATTTGTTTCTAATTAGTGAAAAATTCTGGTGGGAGCGTGTTTTTTTTTTTTTTTTTTTTTTTTTGGCTTCTTATTAACAGAAGCTTAAAATATCAAATGAAAAGATGTGGTATTTTGCTCCTTGCAATTTTTATCTTTGTGGAATGTGTTTTTTTGCAGTATAGTTTACGAATTTGCTCTTGTAACTGCATCTTATAATTAATCTTCATGCAGACAGACCGTATTCAAAGTAAACTGCTCATCTCATTAACTCAAAATCCCATCTGAAGGAAAATAAGCCTTGTTTGCTAAACTGTGGCACATCCCAGCTCAACGTGTGTTTAGTGTTTAGCTGTCCGTCCCGTTTCAGTTAGACATTTAGCGTTTAGCTTTTGTGAGTGAAAGCTTTTTATTTGCTCTGATTCTGCTTTTTGCTTTCAGTAGTGAATGGTACATGGGCCCGTGAGCGAGCTGATGCATTCAACGAGAAGACAGACATGTCTGAACCTTTTCTACTTCGCCTGTCAATGCTGCAGCCTGCAGTTCATCCTCGAATACACAAACCGCTCCAAGCTGGATTACTCCAGCTCGCTTCTCATTAACTGGGAATCATTTTTGGGACCCGAAATCGCTCAGTGCTGTGTGAATGTATGCAAATCTGGCTTTAGATATTGTATTATACATTGGAAATTTCTTTTAAATTACATCCCATACCGAGCTCCCCACACCTGGTTCAAGGGGCTACATATTCATCGTTTCCAGTTCACTAGTCCACTTTTGCACAACTTTTCATTACAGTCTTGTAGTTGAGGTTCATAACATTATTATGACTGCTAGGCATGGATCTGAGCACGGGACAAATCACCTGCTGAGAGTGCTTTTCCCTGAAAGTACTTTTCCCCTAAAGGTCCAAATATGTCCCTGCCTACCGCCTGAGATGCTGGGATAGGTTCACCTAGGGTAAGCTGTTTGGAAAATGGATGCATGAACCAAAATCTGTAGTATTACAATACTCCCTTCAAAAGTGCTCATACCTGCGAAATAAGAAAAGGAGGTGAAAACAATTACTATTGTTATTAACTTATTATTTTTTGTCTTTCTTTTTTTATTTTTATCAATTAGTTAACAAAATTCTGGATTATTTTGTTTGGATTCTAGTATTTAATTTTTGGGTATTCAGTTTTCATAACCTCTACATTTGGATTTATCCCTAAATTTGCATATTTGTGAGGTCGGTGCATTGATTGGATGAATCAAATTTGCAACATGGCACTTGTTTGAACAAAACTGCAGTGGCCGTGAAATGTACATAAGCATGTTAACTGAACATCTTATTTCCTCGAACGCTGAAGCTATGTGAATGTTTTGGTGGTTTTTGTTTGGTTGTTTGTTTGCGAAACAACTAGCTTTAACATTCTACTGTAGTACTGCATGGTTTTATGTAATTCAGTGTTAGCATGGCAAAAGATGGACAAGGATTTTATAACTTAATGCCAAAAAAGAAAAAGATGTTAAACCTGTTTGGAGCTAAAGAAGCAACATTTATGAAACCATTTTTAGCATTTTTTATGCTGCTGGTTTTGAAGGTTTCTTTTCACATTTCATTTTGTCATGCATGTCTTGATCAGTGGAGCCACTTTGTGGACTTGCTTTAATGAGGATTTTGATAGAATTACTAGAATTTGCTTAAATTCTTTCCATTTTATAGTTTCGTTGCACATATAGCCGCTGCTTTAATCACAATTAACTGGGTAGTTAATTCTCAGCCCCACAATGGGTTGATCAATCGATATAGGCATTGATCAACAGGCAGACTAATCGAAGCACAGTGCATAAGACACGTTTGTTTATGCCTAAGCACTTCTTAGTGCCTGGTTCTCTGCAGTATTATTAGTATTCTTCAACCTCACTGTTATGAAACTGCAAAGCCCATGAATCTGGGCAGACTCATGCCTTGCAGGACCTAAATTGTGACCCTGTGAATGGTGAAAGTTTGTCCTGAAGCTTTGTCTGAGAGCTCTGCAGGACTCCCGCTTCCCAATAACCCAATAACAGCCACATCAACACAGGGAACAAAAGTGGCAATGGCAAGTACACATTTTGCACTGTTGACTAGAGTCAGGGATTTTAGTTTAAAGGGATCAAGGCAGTCCAACTTAGATGGGATGCGCACACATATGCAACCTACTGCTGTGTGCATATATAACTTACCTGCAAAGCTACCTGAAAATCTATGTGCAAGTGTACCTAGGACAAAAGCTGTTTTAAACTCAAAGGGGAATGGAAGCAGATATTTACTGACACACTACAGCAAAGTACATAAATAACTGGCTTAAAGGGATAGCTCACTCAAACATGAAAATTCTGTCAGTAATTACTCACCCTCAAGTTATTCCAACCTCGTAAGACCTTCGTTCATCTTCGAAACAAGATATTTTTGATGAAATCTGAGAGCCGGATCACTCGTGCAGACTAGTCCTTAGGCTTCTTGAGGGATTGAAACTTGCCGGCCTCGAAAAGTTTATTAAAGACATTGTTAAAATAGCCCAAGTGACTACAGTGGCTCAATCTTAACTTTATCAAGCAACGAGAATACCTAACCCTAACTCAATCTCATCCTTGTATTTGCTTTTGCCCATTGCATTCAGCTGTCTTAAACATTGTCTTAACATGTGTGTGTGTGTTTTTCCACTATTTTCATAGCAGCAATATTTCACAAATTCCAATTTTCTTTCATTCCAGCTGCAAAAAGTCTATTAACACTGTCTAACACATTCCTGAATTCTTGCTGACATGCAGTTTCATAATGGGCTTATAACATGTTGTGTGCAGAATATCAGAGAGTGCTGACAGTCCGACTTGCAAAAAAATAAATAAAAATAAAGCTTTGCTCCTGGCAAAATCCTGTAACTCTATTTCCACTCACATATTCTGGTGTCACTGTTTCTTCAAGTGTCACAATAGGGAAAAAAAAATATTCCTCTGACAAGTTGATGAACAATGGCCTCAGCGGTACCAGTGTCACCTTCTCCCATCTATGATATAAACATAGAATGTGGCAACAGATCAAAGTATGGTAGCATGATCTTTTTTGTTTTTCTCTTTCTCTTTCGCTTTCTATTTGTTGGCAGTGAGTACAGATTTATTGACCTCCAGGTTATCGTGTTGGCAAAGTGTATGGACGTTTGATCAGATGGATGGAGAGGACTGATGTTCTGTTGGGAATCAGGATGCCTCTTTATCCCTCCAGATGCGTGCTTGAGATTATCTTCATCACTATCATCATCATCACAATTCACACCGTTTCTCTCTCTTTTTTTGCCGCACTGCCTGGGGCTGCAGCTTTGGTCTAATCCCTGTACCATTCTTTCGGTTCTAGTTTTGGATATCTCATCTGGTTTCGAAAAATCTCTTGTCCAGCACTAATTTAAAACTACAATTTGCCTTTTCGTCATGCTGTCCTCTCCATCAGTTAAAAAAAAAGTTTATTAAATCAATTTTAATTAATATAATTGAAATAATTAAATAATCAATACCTACACAAAATAAATAATTTGTATGGGGGTTAATTTAGGTAAATTGAGACACATTTTGCGATTGAGATGACTGGGACAATGTCCCAATTATCCTAAATTAACCCATTTATATTTAATTTAATGTAACTAATATAATTAGTTTTTAATATATATTTTTATATATTTCATTCCATACATCATTCCCTGGGAATTGAATCCATGAAATTGTCATATTAAAGCTGAAGTTCGTTGCTTTATTTTTGGGTTAAAAATGATCCAAAATACGTATTTGAGAAAATACATAACCAGCCAACTGTTCAACGCTATCTGCTTGCCGTAGTTTGATTCAAAATGGTAGGCTTTTAATACTGTCTTTTAATTGTGGATTTCCGCATGTGATATCGACAATCGACTACTGTGGGCTTTGCCCGAAAACAGGATAAGGTACGTGAGCTGACTGAATTAACATAATTTTTATTCATATCTTTCACATGTACTGCAGTCAGATTGACCGTGGTCACTCTTAATGACACAACTCACATGGTTGTGCACTCGTAAATACAAATCAAGGATGTTAGGAGGCTAAAAGCAAGTTTAGAACATGTAGGCAACACCGATTTTTGTTGTTTTTGTCTGTACTGACAACACTCCAAATGTACAAAAAATAAATAAAAAAATAAAGAGCTCAATGTTAAAATTGATCAGAGTTCTCCTTTAACATTAACAATTTGAGAACAAAGCATAATTTGCACGGTTTTGCACTATTTTAGATTTAATCAGCACTATTTACTGCAATGTCAGAACCAGAACATTCAGAATATCCACAATATTACTTGTTCAGATGACATATGTTAAGGTAGCGTGGTACTGGAAGCACGAGGAGACTAGGAATAACAGGAAACAGGATCTTTAATGAACAGAAGTCAGGAACCACAACATCACACCCTACATAAATGAGAACAGATCAAGAATGAGGAGAACACAGGGTTTAAATACACAGAGAACAAACTAGGGGAACAAGCCACAGCTGGGGAAAAGTAACTAGACACAGGTGAAGGGACTGAACACAAACGAGGAGCGGGAAAACAGAAAGCAGGACTGAACCAAATACACAAGGAACGGGGGAAACAGGACACACATGCAACAACATATTTGACATATATGAAAATTATTTTGTTGGTGGTCATACATCCAAAAAGAATTGTGATTCTGAATGCCATTATCGACACCAGCACGGTGATCGACAACCTCACAGTCTCCTCAAACATTGTGTTCATCTGCACTCTGCGGTGTCGAACTACAACTCACGTAAAGTTGATAATTTCAGACCCATTAAATACCAAAATTGGACATAATTTATCAATATTATCAATAGGCCTATAAGGTCCATTTTCATGAAAGAGAAATACTCGATAGGAGTTGTTGGGATGTTGCCTCAAAGCTAATGTTTAATTAAGTTTTGATTTCAGGAGGTCTTTAAATTTCAATACTGTGTTAGGAACTCAATATGGCTCTTCGTGAAATGCAAACCAAGCAGAAAAATATTGAGACTGAATCAGAAGCAATAAAAATGTGGGATGAACCCGACAAGGGCCACGTAATGGAGTATTTGTTCCTGTGACTCACTCTGCGCCTGAACATGAACTACAGTCATGATATTCAGGATACGTCAATAATGTTTGATTTCTTTCATATTTAATAGGGAATCATGGAGAGTTTCTCGAATGAGAACATTAGCCTGGTTCAAGCTCTCTTGTTCTTATTTGCCCAAAGCACCGTCTATAACTTGCGGGTCAATAGCGAGACAATACCTCTCTCTTTGATGTACTCTGCCAGGTTTGAAGCATGTAGATAGCTTGAGTGCCTGAATATAATGACTCGCATAATGCGCTTGCATAAAAGAACATTTCAGTATTTGTTCTCTCTCAGACTCATTCTCTTTGTACCCGAACACATGCATATATATATATATATATATATATATATATATATATGTATATAAAAATGTGTGTTTTCAAATACTGTTTTATTATTGAAAGGCCTTTTATGTCTTTTTGATGCATGTTTCTTTCTCCGCGTAGAGGACAAGAGGAAAAGTATGAGTCATGTACGCCTCGGCTCTCAGCACTGTTTTTGTCACTGGATGGGTTTGTGATTTTGTCCTTTTATCGGACTGTTGTTTATAGTAACATGTTTTCTAAAATCTATAATTTGCGCCATCTTCAATCAAAACAATCTACCGTTGTTGATAAAAAAATTGTCTCTGGCTTAAGATAATGTTCTAATAATTTAAAATCAAATCAATATTTCATGTTCATTTTATTTAAGTAGCTGTGTAAGAAGCTGGGCAATGTACTGCCAAATGGTCATAATCACAAAATAAACCATTTCAGGGTCACTTTGTGTCAGGGTCCTGATCATTCTTGGTTTATATTTACATGAATATATTTATATTTACATGCCCTACATGATTCCTACCGCTTGATGATAAGAGGAGCTTTCTACAGCTTAACAATAAGAACAGTCCTGAACTGATTTGCATGCAAGTATTTGTGTGTTTTGAAAGAGACGATTATCCAAAATGAATAGACACATTCTCAAACGTTTTAGTTCCAGTCAGTCCATCAGGACATTGCATTAGTTTATCCTGTAACCTGAACTCGAGGACAGGGACACACTTTATCCTTTGGTCTATTGCTTTCTCTGTCTGTCTTTTGCTTTGACAGGCACAGGTCTCTAAAGAAAGTACCTTTACATCTTTGACCCAACCACACCAAAAACACAGGGAGGGATCTTTTTTAGGGGGCACCAGTGGCAGTCCTGTCTCACTTTGTGCCCTAGGCGAGATAAGACATGACCAAAGGGGGATTTTTTAAAAATTATTTATATAAAATATAAAATTTGAAGAAATACATTTTATTAACAAATTTATTGTAGTTATTATCTATATATAACTGTATATTACATTAAAATTCTAAAAACAGCAGTAACCAAAAATATTAATTGATAATGTTATGTGCCCTCCACTAGTATTGGCACCCTTGGTTAAATATAGCAAAAGGGGGCTGTGAAAATAAATCTGCATTGTGTATCATTTTGATCTTTCATAAAAAAAAAATAAAAAAAATACACACATTTCTATTAATTTTGGATGTTGCATAAACTTGACCTAAAAATCTGAGCGGACATGTGTGAGAGAAAAGACAGAAATAAAGAGGATTACATGTCTGATGGATGGATAAGAATGTACAGAGACAAAATGAAAAGGAAGGGGAAAAGACAAAAAAAAAAAAAACGAGAAGGAGAGTGATAACATGAAATAACATGAAACACAAGGCGGACTGCTCATAGCCTGCGGTGAAACTCCTCTGCCTCCTACTAACCACCCTTCATCCAGCTCAGGACTCCGGGGCAGCAAAGATGCGTGCCGCATTCAAACACACTCTGGCCTGGGTTGAATCTCGCTGTTTTTCTCTGTGTGGATTAGCGTGGGTGACTAGTAACGTGTTTGTGTGTGTGTGTGATATTGTGCGAGAAAGCAAGCCTGATTGATTCAAGCACAAAATAAGTTTCATATTGCCAAAACTCGCACAAGGAGATTTCAAAAGCTTTGTGAATGCAGTGCGTCAGAGAAGCGGGGAAAAGGAAAATCTTATCTCAGCCTGATAATACTCACTTGGGCACAGAGGGGAAACTGGGAAAGAGGCAGCAACGAAGACCACACTGTTCTGCTTGCAGAAATATAATCATGTACAGGAGAGCTCAGGAGGACAGGTGAAGGAAAGAATATTCGCTGAGATTCCACATGAGCCCTTTGAAACTTTATTTTATTTTATTGCCTGAATGAACATGAATGGAGCAGTGTAGAGATTTTATTTATTAGATTATTAGATATTAATATTAGATTTTGTTCTCCTCTGCATTGATGTTTTCTTACAACGCATTCTCACCCCAAGGCGTCACCTTTGACCATGCTTCAATATTTGACGTTTTAGGCGCCCTTTAGCGTCACTCACATGACGCGATCCTACGGCGTCATCTAACTGACGCTAAAGGAAAGCGTCAGTTAGAGGACGCGGTTAGGTTTAGGTGTGGGGTGGGGGTAGGGTACACGCGATCCTAGGGCGTCATCTAACTGACGCTAAAGGGCGCCTAAAGCGTCAGATAGGTGACGCCTTGGGAGTGAGAATGGGCTGTTTCTTACATTTGCTTATTACATCTGATGTTTAAACTCATCCCCTTAAGGTTCCAGCCAGTGAACTGCAGACTATCACTTGTTTGAAGGCTGTAATTTTGTCAGGACTGGAGGTCTGTTCCGTGTGTCTCTTTTCCCAACTCCCTTTTTTTGTGCTAGTTCTGAGGTTTTTATTTCATGCGGTCCCGACCTTTAAACCCAATGAGACCTCACACTTGATTTCTCCCTTGAGCGCCTGCGTGTGTGTCTGTGCATAAGCTCACAGTGTTAACAAGCAGCAGGTGTTAGGAAGCAGCTTCTGCTGTGATTCTGTGTGAATTTTGCTAGGTACAGTAATTAGGAATGATTTTTTTTTTAAAATCTGTTAAACAAGGATGTTTGTACTGTTTGTTTATTTATTTGAAGTGGTTGCATTAGCTATTGTGTACTGTATGTGAGTACACACATCATCTTTTTCATCATCCCTCTGCTAAATCGAATCGACCCAGAGAGACAGTGGATCCCTTTCATTTCCAGTTCAAATGTTTTGGGGTTGATGGAATAAAATTCCCCCTTTTTAACTACAGCCCCTCTGAGGAAGAACAGTTTTCACTATTAAGTTTGTCATTCATTCATTTATGCCTGGAAACTGTACAGTGGTACTGTATAATATGAACTATTGATTTCTCTTTTTGATGCACTAACAAGACTGACATTTGCACATTTTAAATGTACAAAGTATATTTTTAAAAATTAGATCATTTATTCAGCAGGTTGTATGACCTTTGTTTTATGCAAACATTTTATGCACTTTTTTTTGGCTTAGTATTGGTTCACTCCTGGCTCAGCCTCTTTGTTGACCTTCTCATGGTTGTTAACTAAGCAGGTCCACAGTCCTTATTATGTGATACAGAGCAAGAGGGGAGACAAGTAGTTTTGTACTGTTCTGTTGGCAAAAGCGGCAATGAATGAATGAACAGAAATGCAAACAATGAGAGCCGGTGTAATTGTATTTACAGAAATGTCGTTACCGTGGCTTTTTAGAACTGTAAATGGAATGTCTTTGTCAACACACCTTTTAAACAAAGGTTGGGAATTCTTGCAAGTTACAGCAAGATTAGATCAGTGTAAATGCAATACTGTATGTGCTCAACAAATCAGATATTAAATGTAAAATAATCCCATGCTTGGTCTCAATCTCTTGTACTGAAGACCTTGGATACAATATTTTATCTTGCTGTACAAATGAAAAATGTTGTAGCCAGCAGGAAAATGTGTATGTTCTGAGGTCATTATATGTCCACAATTCTGCTTATATATGATAAGAAAATAAACAGATTTGAGATTTGTATAGAAATTAATCTTGAGTTCTCGAAGCATATGGCTGTATCCATTTGTTATTGGAACAGAGTCGTCCCGTGCTCTATCACAACACTCATAACCTTTATAGACATATTTGACTGTAGATCACTGCATAAGTTATGGTAGCACTTTATTTTACAGTCCTGTTCTGCATGTACTTACTATGCACTTGTGGCAATTACAATAACTGCACTAACCCTGAACCTAAAACTAACCTTAACCCATGTACTGTAGTTACCTTATATTACCAGTTCTTTCTTGTGAAAGAAAGTACACTACTAGAAAATAAAGTGTAACCTAATTTATCTATGCAACAGTGTTGTGTACAGAAGCCAAACAAATATAATTTGATTTGTGCAAAAAACCACAGAGGTTCTCTGTACAAATGAAATATATGAGAGTCTGGTAAGACCAGGCTACAAAATTAACACTGGGTTCACACCGGACGCTGAAGCGATGTTGAATCGGCGCGGAACGGAGGCCTCTTCCTTTTGGCGCCCATGTTATCCTATGGTGTCGTTCACACCAGACGCGGAGCGAGTGATCTGCGTCAATTGCGGCAGGAAGTTACACTAAGAAACACTCGACCGTCCGGTCAATTGTCAAAATATAATACATTTTCAAACTAAAATACCACGAGTGACAAATGCGAACACACAAACAAACAGGGAAACAACGAGAAAGAGAGGCAGGCAGGAGTTGATAAGTGTGTGTCTCGACAACGGATTAATAAAAGAATTGTACAAACTTCTTGGTTACAGAAACATGGTGTATTTATATTATGACGTTATTTACTTACCAATGATGTAAAAAAAATAGCTCTGAATAAAACACAACTGAGGAGAAGCGCTTGTCGACCTCCACGAAGAATACGTGTCTGGTGTGAACAGGGCGCGTCGCTTCAGCGTCCGGTGTGAACCCGGCGTCAGTCCTGCCCTACTTGTTTTTTTCATTTGAGAAGCCGTTTAATAAACGTCACCAGGGCTTGACATTAACACCCGCCAACCCGCCAAATGCGGGTGGATTTCACGCATGGCGGGTAACACAGTCACTCCTACTAGCCACTTTGGCATGTTGAGAAATTTTTGTAGCCTTGTCAAAAGACATCTGACATAAACGAATTGCAATTAGAGAAGATTAAACTCGCGGACTGGCCGTCGGAGTGAGGGCTGTTTTAGTCTGCGTTTAATTATCAACTTAATGTGATAATATAGCGATCTTTTTTTAATAGCAGGGGAATCCAGAACATAGGCGCATCTCACGCGCTCCTGCAAAACAATCATCACACGCAACTGTTGCACACACACATTAACACAGCGTTCAGTCAGTTCGTGAGTGTGCGTGGCCGATATGAAGAAAAAATAATCTTCATGATTTATGGACACGGTGTCGGTATTAGGCTACTACTAGCAGGGCTGCCCTCATGCCATGTCATATCACAACTATCTTTCCAGAGTTAATTTTATGTTTTAATAAAATTAATCATGCCATGAAAGAAAGCAGGAGATGCGTTTGTGGGAATAATCTGTAAAATAAAGACCTGTAGGCCTATACTCGTTTCAGGTGGACATATCTCCAGTTGATAATTATTAAGTTGGAGCTCTGAGGAAATGCTGATGCAAAACAAACAATTCAAAGTCCCTAAAACTGTCATATAGGCCTATATGAAGTTGTAATCCTGTTGCCTTAATTGTGGATTTTTTCTTAGAAAAAATAATTTATTCTTTGCTCATTTTTTCTCTATTAAGCTCCTGCATTGGGTATGGGTTTACATCCCATCCCTGTGCGTTGAGCCGACCAGATGAACCAGTTCTTTCCAGTGCCGGCGATCTTGTGCCAGCTGCTCTGCATCCTCCATAGCGACTCCGTGTTGTTGGAGGTCACCCGCAAGGACGTCAAGACGTCATTTTTTCTAATGCAGATAATTCTACTCTTACTCTGTATTACAGTATTTACTGCTGTTAAAAAAAAAAAAAAAAAAATGATGCAGCAATTTTATTTTATGTAAGAAGCTATTTTAGTGTATGTGTATCTTAATAGACAACATGTTTTCAAAAAAAGGAGCTTTACAACAGTGTTGTTTTTGGCAGCCCTTTTAGTTTTAGTCTTAGCCTTATGGACGAAAATGCTTTTAAGTTTTAGTCACATTTTAGTCACTTATAAACTTAATAGTTTTAGTCAAGTTTTAGTCGACGAAAACACAAAAGGTTTTAGTCAAGTTTTAGTCGACGAAAACACCAAAAGGTTTTAACAAGTTTAATCAATTTTAGTAAAAAAAAAAGTAGTCTTTAACAAATTAATTTAGTTTAAAAAGTAGTGGAAATAGGCTTAGGTTTGACAGATTTAGCAAGTGTTGCAATTCATAAAACAAGCTAACCTTACAACCTTTGCATAATAAACTAGACTTTCTCATTGATGGAGATGCAGTGCTGCCATTGCCAAGCTGTACTTCATTGTCACATTGATTGGGCAGAAACCTTTTATCCCCATATTTAAAGTTATACTTTTACCTCTGAATATTAAAAGCTATTTTCACCAGTTATCACTGTAATAAAGGAATAAACGAATGGTTTAAAGTTTAAACAGCAAAAACGTTGAGCTACTAGAACAATGTACACAGAAAAAGTGGTAACAGTGGGATCACTGTTTTACTCCAAAAAAAGCCAAGCATAAAAACATTCTTACTTTGGCAATTGTGGCTTTATTTGAGAAATTGCTAAAGTGCAATGAACAACGTAGTATGCAACAATAAGATGCATATTATTTGTAAACACAAACATTATGTACAACCCAGTCTATCTTTAACTTGTGCAAACTGCAAAGTTGCAAACATTCTGAAACAAAATAATAAAATAAATATCTAATACTGAGGTGCATTGAACAAAGAATGCGTACTTGACTATGAAGTATGAAAAAAACATGACACTTGGAGTGTGTTGAACATAAAAATGAATGAGACAATCCCTGAATAAACACTGTACTTGGTCTTGGTTAGTTCGGTATTTTACACTTAAAGCCCTGTTTTAAGATCGTTTCTGATGAAATAGAACGATTAAGATTGAAATTTGGACAAATCCTGTTGTCCCGAGAATTTTAGGTTTGTGTGTTAGCAGCACCCACACAATCATTCATAAAACGCATTAAACATTCATTTACAAAGACGTCAAACTCACCGAGTGGTCAGGGATGTTCACTGATATGCTCACACAAACATCGCTGCAAAATATGCTTTCCAACAGGTTTTATCCTAGTTTTTGTCCGACTCTATTGACTTGACTTCGTACAAAAACTACCATTAAACCCTGTGTTGTTGTTGTGTGGAATCTGGTGCGCGCGCGGCGGCCGGTGCTGGGCCAACCCGATCTCACGGGAATTCGTACGAATTTTACGAGGTGGCTAATTCGTAACAATTTGTACGACCTCACTCGTACGAACTAGTACGATTTAGCTAAATCGTACATATTTTACAAATTAGCCAATTCGTATAAATTCGTACGAATGACCTACCCCTGACCCCGCCCCTAAACATAACCGTCACGTGGGTTTAGACAAATCGTACAAATTTGTACGAGTGAGGTCGTATGAATTAGTACGAATTAGCCACTTTTGAATCACTCGTACGAATTCGTACGAATTGGTCGTGAGATAGGGTAGGCTGGGCGCACGCGATAGGAAATGGCAGCATTGCTGATACTTATTTTTAGCTCCAAACAGACCGATTTCACACAAAACAGGCATAAATTACATGCATTGTGAACGTCAGACTTATAATCATTTTCGTTCCGTCTCGTCTCATCAACGAAAACTCGAAAACGTCTCATCATGTTTTAGTCACCTCAGAGCTATTTTTAGCTAGTCATCACCGCGTTATTGTCATAAAAAAACGGTGCGTTAACGAAATTATTTCGTTATCGTCATCACTGACGAAAACATCACTGCTTTACAATCTTACCAGAGTTAGTCAATTTTAGCATGTTTAAAGCCCCTTTGTCAACTTTAATCATATAAACGTAATTTTCCAACAACAAAAATTTGGCTAGTAAAAGTTCTGCGTGGCTAATAATTTTGGAAAATCACTAGCCAAATTGGCTAGTGAGCAAAAAAGTTAATGTCAAGCCCTGAACGTCACATTAGGGAAGAAAAGACCGTGCCAACTTTTTAGTAGAAAGAAAGCAGTGAAAAAAAAAAAATGTTTTGTCCCATTTGGCATTCCAACACATTGCACAGTATATAGGTGACATTTTTTTATTTGAATTTCTCATAGAGTATTTTAAAGTGTTGTTCAGGAGTTTGCAGTCTTATGAGAAAAAAGGTTCATGGCATCAAGGCTTAATAAAAGAGCAAAACATTTACATATTCTTCAGACACAGCATTATTCTGCTTTCTTTGTGTGCTTATTGCATCTGGATGGCGTCAACAATTTCCTCTATCATCTTCTGTGTTGTCTACAGAACAGTGGAGTAATTGTAAAAGAGAATTCATTTTATGGCAGAAACACACCAATATGATCCAGATTTTATGCTAAATAGTCCAAAATATTGTTAGTGAGACTACATCGAATAAATAGCGCATAACGACAATGACTTTTTGTTGTTGTTGTAAAAAATAGCTAAGCATGTGATTAATTAAAATAGTAAGACATCCACTCTTGTTGGTTTGACCATAACATGTTTAAAAATTAATTATTGTGTGTGTGTGTGTGTGAAAAGATAATAAATCCATCTTTCAGAAACCCATGTTTGTTTGCTCAAACAACAAAAGCAGATCATCCTTCTATTCTCTGCAATGAAAGTTCTCTAAGGTTATTGTGTGGTTGACTCTGTCCGTCAGGTTCAAAGTGGCGCTGATCAGGTGATTAATATGGCGCTGGTGGGCTATGATTTGTGACGGTGACAGTCCATGTATCTTAGCTGTGACCATCCCTCTCTCTTTCTGTGTAACCTTTCTCTCTCTGCCACTCTTCCTCAGCAGGGAGCATTCCCTACAATTTATAGTCCATCAGGGCTGCTCTATCTCCAGCTTTCTTCCATGAGAGCTAGAGAGGTGCTAATGGAGCCTCGCTCTTATCACAGCCCGGGAGAGGGATGATGTGTAGCGGAAGATGAGAGAAAGGAGGATGGTGCCGTGGATTACTGCAACTTTGCCGATATGAGCGTTTGAATGGAAAAATCCCTCCAGATGCTACGGGGGCGGCCCATCAAGTCTCATTTTGGCTCGTGCGCCGAGCCGCACGCTTTCAGCCATTCATTCACAGGCTCGCATGGACCGCTCGCTCGCTCTCGCTACCCCCCACCGTTAAAGTTTTGTCACCGCACTTCCACGGTTATCAGCTTTGGACCTTGTAGCGCCGATATCAGTGTAATGCAGGAGTTTGGAGTTCACACACCTGTAATCTGCTTCAAAGCCGATCTCTTAGACTGAGGGAATCCCTATGTAAATAGCGCTCTGTTTACACGGTGTGTCCAAGCCTATTCCTTTGAAATTACCTCTGTGAAGCGGCCAGGCTGTTTTGGCAATGCAGTCAAAACAGAGAGCGGCCCTTCGCGATTCTCCCTACCCTCCTCCTCCTTCTCTTCCTCCTCGTTTTCCACCTTAATGCCTGTCTCCCCGCGGCTGTGTGACTAACACAGACAGAGTCTTTTAAAATCAAAATCAAAATAAACTCTCCTCTGAGGAGGGCGAGTGGCCTTTGCCTGTCTGTTTTTATTAGTTAGGCGAAAAATGAGGGCGAGCTTGACTGTGCTTTCCACGTGCGCTGGCTGCCGAGAGATTCTGCTACTTTATTCACGCGCCGTATCGAGGAAGATGTCATGAAGTGTGAGGTTATCTAATCCCCGCTGTGCGTGTGGACGCACGTCTCTGCATGTTAATGAACTCCACCATAAGAGCAATAAAAAAGATATTAAACCGTATAAAAGACACGCTCAAGGCGAGAAAAGAAGCTTGCATGGCAGATATCACATCCACTGATGGTTGAACTTATTACAGCTTTGGAGATCTGCGTGTGCTCTCTTTACTAGGGCTGCTTTGGCAGAAGATTCTGCATTGATGCACACAAACTCATAATTATTTAAAGCTCCAGTCCATAACTCTTTTATAAGTAATACATTTTTGGAGCAAATACATAACCAGCCTGTTCAAAACTATTGGCTTTACTAGTTGGTCAGAACTAGTGGATGTTATTTACTTGTTCAAATTCCATTTTCCGGTGAAAATACTTATGTTGGTCGTACTTCCAAAAAGAATAATCAGTGATTCTGAATGCCCAACGAATTCTCATCCCGAGGCGTCACATACAACGCTTTTGCCAATACGTATACATCCAACGCACATGGCACCATTTAGAGTCAATATTACACGCACAGAGTATGGGCAGGCTTAGGTCTGGGTTAGGGTTAGACCGCTTGGAGGCACCTTCTGGCCCATATATATCTGCGTCTTAAATTGATGCAGATATATATGGGAATTGACCCTAAAGGGTGCCATGTGCGTTGGATGTCTACGCTTTGGCAAAAACGTTGTATATGGCGCCTTGGGATGAGAACGGGCTGGAATGCCAGCATCCACACCGGTGCAGCGACTGGCAGTTGCATACTCTCCTCAAAGATTGGATTCACCCGCTCTGTGCCGTGCCGAGGCACAACCCACGTTAAGCTGATAATTCCGCAAATAACTACAATTGCAGATTTCAAACAGAGATGGCAACAAAGAGGAAAAAACGATTTGAATTTAAAACCAATTATTGATTTATTTACCGAAAAAGCATAGATTTGTGTGTATCAAACTTTTACGGAGCATGTCTAAAGGCCATTGCACACTGAGTCCGAAATTCGCATCCGAAATTTTCGCACGTTAAAAAAAAAATTCGACCTCACGTTATGTCAGTCACGCTTGCACACCGCCTCCGAAACTTTCGTCCGTCATAAAATTAATCGGATCGGTTTCGATTTTCTGCGTTTTTCGCATCCAGAGCCAGCATTTTGAGAGTTTCTTTTGACAATTCAGGGCCGGGGGGAGCTCGTCCTCACATCATTGCACATATGCGCCGTGCTTTCAGTTTCGGTTTTCAATTCGATCAAGTGTTTATGTTCTCTTCTCTATATTGAATTATGAAATTAATAAACCTCCCCTTTCAATCAGATTGAAATTTAGGATCGAATAAGGTGTGATTGAGCAGCCTATTCGATAACTAATGTATTATTTGGCCACAATATATACACAATAACAGCCTAGCTGTTCTGTCTGCCCAGTGCTTCCAACGGGCCGCGCGCGCGGGTGTGTGTGTGTGTGTGTGTGTCCATACCAGACACACAGCCAGTCTCCGTTCAGGATCGGTTGGTTCAGGGAAATTGGTGGTCTTGTTTTTAATATGTGGCTCCAGAATCGCTAGCAAAGCATCAAACTGTTCCACTGACATTCTGAGGTAAATTTTGAATCGCTCAGGATAAATTCGCAACTCCTTGATAAGGTGAAACTCTCCTGTCTCGGCGCAATTTCTGGATTGGATGGACGTAATATTTTCTCTTTTTTCTCTTTTCAATAAGAGAGAGGGCAAAAATCATCCTCACTGCTTGACGAATCCATTTGGTATTTTTGCGTTTTTTCCCGCAAACATTTAATAAATACGCAAAGGACTCGGAGTGCAAGGTTTCTATGCGTGACGAATTTTTAGGCTGACGAACACGAAAATGCGCATACGAAAATTTCGTACTCAGTGTGCAATGGCCTTAATGCTTGAATAAATTTTCCACCTGCAACTACATTCTAAGAAAAGTCCATAAAACATGACCCAATGCACCATGATAATCTAAAGAAATGTGCTCTATTAATTTGTTTTCTTTTTTTACTGGTGTTTTTCTCGTATTTCGAATTGCATTGTTTTGTTCAAGCTGAGTGTGAATTAAAGGAAATTTAACAGAAAAGGTACTGGCGATTTTCTGCCAGGCCATTATCCAGTTTTCTACCGATTTTTTTCTAACAGTGTTTTCTCACACTTGTAAATCTGTGTGAGTATCAGTGCTGCCATATAATTAAAATATTTTGTTATTATTTTCTTATTTAAATAAAATAATCTGGTAATTGCATCGTGACTCCCAAAATCCATTTGACTGTGGTGCCTAAACATTCACACCTGAGTGGGATATGATCTCATCGGAAGCAATACTGCAGCATTATTCAATTTGTTGTTTATTATTCAATGTAATTTCCACTGAAACAGGAAGACAGAGCTGGACATATTGAACAGTTCCTTCTCTTAAAAAATAAAAAATAAAAAATAGGCAGCAGTGTTTCGCTTATACCACAACTCGGGCAGAGCCCTTGAGCTCGGTAAAGCTGCAGTTTACTCTAGTTTCTATCATATTGTTTTAAAATATAACATTTTGTGCAGAACTCAAATCAAATTAGTGTGATGTGTTTTCTGGTATGCACCGACTCTAGCATATGATCTGCTTTGTCTATTTATAATGTAGGGGGTGGGACGTTTTAGATTCTAGAGAGCATTTGATTGGACAGAAAATCTAATTAGAAGCTAAAGTACAGAGTGATGACATCAAAATCATTGATCCACATTGGTTGAAGTGAGGGACTGTTTTCAAGTTTTGAATTCTTATGTCTTCTAGATGCAAATTTTGTCATTGCTTTGGAACACCGGTGGTAGATTTTGGGTCAGACTCATGCTGGAAATGAAGAGTTCAGATGCAAAAGCCTCTAAATGCCATTTTAAATTTTCTTCTAAAATGACCATTTTTATCAAGCTTGTATATTTAAGTTCAGTAATTTCACTTAAATGGCAATGAAGATTACCTATTAATTGTCATTTAAGTGAAATTACTGAACTTAAATATACAAGCTTGATAAAAATGATCATTTTAGAAGAAATTTTCAAATGGCACTTAGAGGCTTTTGCATCTGAACTCTTCAAATATCCTCTCCTCCTTTTCTCACAGGAAGGGCTTATGATTTTGTGATGTTGCTGTGAGCCCAGACGAGAAGACCACCTTTAATAAGGGCCTGGGTGAATGTTACTAAACCTAAAGATTGTGTTCTTCAGCATGATTTGAGAAAGATCATCATAATACATATTCTTTAACATTTTTCAAAACTTAGATGTCCAATGTGGCCACACTACTTTCTAGATATCAGCATTAAATTCAACCCTGCCTTCCTATTTTGGCCATCATAACCATACTACCCACTGCGCCAAAAGAGTTATTTTTGAGGCCTTTTACGATATATACAGACATTTAGAGAATGATTTGCTTGCTTTAAAGTGCCCTCGAAGTTCTCTTAGTGTTACCGTTTCAGCGAGGGGCTCTCTGCAAGTGATTTATTGGTCTAAAGTGCTCCCTCCTGATTCCATCCCCGTTCTTTTAACTCAAGTCATCTTCCTCTCACTGCACTTTGGCTTTGTTCCTTTCCTCTATCTCCTTCGTTTCTTTTAACTCCTATACTTGCAGACTTCCATCCATCCTCTTAATTTTTTTTCAGAAATCCTTTTTTTTTTCGCCTCTTCTTCTTTTCTGCCAGTCTCTCAAACTCTGTCACTCTGTGTGTATGTGTGCACCTCTCACTACTGATTTGATTTGGTTGTGTGACGGTGTGTTTTGAAACCCCTCAGGGCCAGCAGTTTTGGGTCTGCAGTCAGTGTGGGTTTGATTCCTCTCGCAATCGTGTCCAGAGTCACTCTCCCTTAAGCGGACAAACCAGATTAAAGCTGGCTTCCCTTTTCTGCCAACGCTGTAAACTGACAGTAAATTATCCTCGTTAGTTTACACGCAAAACAGTCTTACTGGATTCCAGGAGCCGGGGATGTATTTTGTTTAGACAAGTTCTCAGCAGCGTGTGATAATCCCATCTACAATGCAGATGAAGTGTGTGGAAAGAAGAGGAGTGTTAGAGGGAAAGCGGACATGACTGGGCATGAGGCGAGAGGATAACTCCGGACAGCTGCTCTTAGGATTAATGCCACACTTTGAACTGACACTGGGATGAGATGCCACATCTGTGGGCTTCAGCTCATAGACCGCTCTTTTGAAAAGACCAGCTTAAATCAGCATGAGTGCAGGTCGGTTTGTGCTGGAAAAACTATGCATCACAAGAAGAGAGTTAATAAGGTTAATAAAAGCTCAAGTGATGGAAAAAAGACATTAGCATGAATATAATAAATACATTTAGGGCCCTATGTTAATGATTTGAAGCGCAAGTAACTTTGTGGGCGGGTCTTGGGCGCTGTTGCTATTTTACCGGCGGGATAAATGACTCTTGCGCCCGGTGCAAGTTTAAAAGGGGTTGGTCTAAAGTAGCCTCATTATTCATTGGTGTTGTTTGGGCGTAACGTGAAATAAACCAATCAGAGCGTCATCCAACATACCCTTTAAGAGCAGGTGCGCATATTGCATGATGGATTGTTATTATAACGGCATGTTTACCAGGCGCGCAGGAGCGGTTCACAGCCGATGAGACTGACGTTCTTGTCAGAGCAGTCATGGGGATGGTAGAAACCCTACCAAATCCGCGTCGGTTAAACATTATATACATATGTTTTTTGCCACTATTGGGGAAACAGGTCTGATCCTTCAGTAATTAGCCTTAAAGGGTTAGTTCACCCAAAAATGAAAATTCTGTCAGTTACTCACCCTCATGTTGTTCCAAACCTCTATCTTTTAAATTGTTAAGCCGAACACAAAGGAAGATATTTGGAAGAATGTTTTAATCAAACAGATCTCATTCCCCATTGACTACCATAGTATGTATTTTTTTCCTACTATGGTGGTTCATAAGTTTGGAAAGATGTTTGATGCATGTTGCTTGTTAAAATGCACCTTTATGCAACTTAAACTCGCAGTGCTTTCAGATGGAGCAGCATTTACTGCTGATCATAGAGCCGTATGGTACTGAC